>JADLZL010002570.1:0-219150 GCA_015844335.1 Chrysopogon serrulatus
CCTCTCGCTCAACCAACCACACCAACGCACTCCCTCTCTTCTCCGCGTCCGACGAGCTACTACACGACCTTCCCCAACCACCGGAGGCGCGCACGCCGACAACTCCGGCTCTCCGGCGCACGGTGATCGGCGAAACGAGCTCACCGGAGCTTCCCGGTAGAACCAAACATGGCAACGTGATCTACAACTCAAGGCGAACACGGCAACCTACGAATACGACTCGGCTCCTCACCGGAGCACACCCGGAGACGAGCATGCCCACACGGCGGAGATCGGAGCTTCGCCGGTGCTGCGGCGTTCCGGCGACTCCGGAGCTTAGCTATGGAAAGCAAGAGAGCCGACCATGAGCAACAAGTCACGAAGAAGCTAATGGAACAATCGGCGAGGCTTGAGGTGCTCTGTGGAGCTCGGACAAGGGAAGGTGCTCACGGCGGCGGTGATCAACCGTGGTCGGGGGAAGACGATGGCGCGGGAGCGACTTCCGGGCGATCTCGCGGTGTCACCCGGTGTTTGAGCGTGCGCAAAAAGGATGGGCGGAGATGATGACCAGAGCAATTGGGCAGCGGCGTGTGGATTGGCGCGCGAATTTTGCGAAGGAAAAGCCGGCGGCCAACGGTGAGCAAGAAAGAAGAAGGGCGGCGCCGACGGCCAGATCGCGGCTTTAGGGGGGCTTAAGGGGGGCTAAACAGGTGGATGACGACGTCACGGTGCCGGTGAGCTGGTTGGCGGCGCGAGAAACCCGGGAAGGGCCGCTGAACGGCCACGGCGGGCGATCGACCGCCGTCCGGCATGGGCGCCGGGCAGCTGGCGAGCACCCCCCCCTGTAGCACTACTGTAGCAGGGACACCTATTTTTCCATTTTCAAAATTAATCCGAAAATTTGAACTGTTCACAAAAATCTTCCAAAATATCAAGTGTGCAACTTTTCCAGCTCTACAACTTTGATTTAAAGAGCTTGGTCAGAATCAACTTAGTTTTTGAATTTGGATTTCAAATTTGAAAAGGTTCAAAACCCTAACTTTGGGGATTTTAAAATTACTTTCAAATTTTGAATAAAAGATGAAAATCTCCAAAAATAAAAGTTGTTCCATTTCTCAATATCTACAACTTTCATTTAGGAAGTTTTTCATGAAACCCAATAACTTTTGAATTGTAGTTTAAAACTCAAAAAGGGGACAATTTGAAATTCAAATTACTTTTGAAATTAATCCAATTTTTATTCAAAACTTGAAAAACTTTGTATACCAAAGTTGTAGAGCTCAAAGAGATGCACAAACTGTATTTTGGAGTTTTTCCCAAATTTTGAATATTTTGAGGTGAAATTATGAAGGGGCAAAAACACATTGAAAAATCTCCCTTTTTGAAAGTTTTTCAAATTGAAACTTTGGGCAAATAAATTATGATGATGTGGCACTTTTCAAACCCAACCAATAGTACATTTTCAAAGTACAAAGTTCATACTTTGAAATAGTGCCATTGGTTAGCAACTTTATTTATAAAATTAATTATGGTTAGCTCACCAAATTTGAAAGTGATATTCAAAATCCAACACTTAGCCTTCATGCTAGGGTTTGGGATTTGAATGCCAATTTCAAACTTGGTTCTCTCTTGCACCTCATTTGATTTAGAAAACTTGTTTAAGGTGAAAGTCAGAGTTAGCCAAGCACTTGCAAACATCACGGTTGATTTTAATTGATTGGTTTTATTTAAGAAATCAAACATGTGAGCAGGATTCAAATTATAACATAAGCACATGTAATACAAAGGAGCTCAAGCAACACCCTAGAATCGTAAACTCATTTTAATTGTTTGAATTAGGGTTTTCTAATCATGAATGCTCATGCAATGATGATGATGACATGGCGGGAGTTACGCTTAACGAACAGGGGTGTTACACCCATCTTTTTCTTTTGGGAAGGAGAGGAAAAATAGAAGCAAAAACAAAACTGTCTATGCTGTGCTTAATATCGACAGGGGTGGAAATAATGCATACTCCCCCTCCATATTCATATTAGTTGACGTTTTGGACAAGGACACGGTCTCCAAGATCTAACTTTATCCATTATTTTTATTAAAATATATAAGAAAAAATAAAAATAAAATTACTTTTTATAAAAATAGGCTTCAAGGTGAATCTATACATATAAGTTTCATCTTTTGAAACTAAATATTTTAAAAGTTATTGCTAGTTTATGTTCCCAATGTTTGACTCAAACCTTGTCCAAAAACGTCAACTAATATGAGTATGGAGTAGTATATATGAACAGCTTGACATATATAATGCCATCGCATGAAGGATGTGAGCTGTAAATAATAAACGTACTGTAAACCGCAAGCACCGTACCCTGTGTAGTGTAGTTCGATGCACACGCTTACTCGTCTCGTCTGTAAAGGTAAAGCCGTAAACTATTGGAGCGTGCCAACCAGTGGACCGAGCGTCCAGTCAGCCCAGCCGGCCGGCGGCAAACAACTGGGCTAGCAACTGTCGGCCTTGTTCTCTTTGCATGCAAGTTACAAGTTTTTGCACTCTCTCTCTATCACATCAATTTCTACTCGCATATATGGAGCATTAAATGTAAGTAAAAAAAATAACTAATTATACAGTTTAGTTGTACATCACGAGACGAATCTTTTGAGCCTAGTTGGGCCACGATTAGATAATATTTATCAAATACAAACGAAACGCTACAGTGCAGGGAATACAACTTATTTGCGAACTGAACAGGGGGCAGGCACACACGCGCAGGCACTGCATTTTTTTCAGCGCTGGACGTGGACCGATGGATGCGCCCGCGCGCGGCGGCAGGGCGCAGGGCACGCGCGCGTGCCGGCGCCGCGGCCGTGCCCCCGTGCGCCGCCTGGCCGGGGGCCGGGGCCGGGGCCGGGGCCGGGAAAAGCTATCTACTCCCACCCTTGCATGGCCTGCGCGCCAGGCCAGGCGTTCAAAAAAAAGGGCGTTGCACTGCAGAGACCGGGGCGCGCGGCGTCGCCGAACGCGCCGACCGACCACCCCCACCCTTGCATGGCCGGCGCTGCGTCTGCGTGCTTTGGGTTCTCGCGCTGCCCGCTGGTCAGACAGCCTCCCCGCCGTACGTAGACGACGACGACGACGACGACGTACTAGTACGCATGCAGTAGTAGCAGTGTACTACTCCTACTAGTAGTACTCTATACTACTCTAGTACTACATACACGCAGTAAAAATAAAAAGTGGCCTGCTGGTTTGTGCGGCTAGGCCAAGTCACGTCGCAGCGGAGCACGGACACCCATGCATCGATCCAGCGCACGGCCTTCTCATCTGGGCACTACTCACCACCTTGTGTTACGCGCCGGCGCCATAAAAGAAAGTGGAGCTTTTTTTACCGTGGGGTGGTGGTAGTCTCCGTAGCTACTAGTAGCTCTCTCGGACTATGGGGGGCCTGGCGCGAAAAGATGTGCGGCCGGGGACGCCGTGCGCGGCCCCCCAGGGCCCCGGCCCGGGAAAGAAGGCCGGCGACGGCCGGCAAGGCGAGGGGCACTGGTTTGGTCAAACGGAGGGTAGAAGAAGAAGATCTCGAGGCACTGATGAAAGGAAAAGCTTGCGTTGGCCGGCGACGTAGCAGTATAGCAGATGCGCCTTTTTTTTTGTTTGTTTGTTTGAAAAACTTTCTCTTCTCTCTTTCCTTGACTGACTCGATTTGAAGGGACGACGGGTGAACGCACCGACGTTAGTAAAATGACGTGACGAATGCAAGATGAAAGGGCGGCCCACTCCCGCGCACAAAAGGCCAATTGAACACTCGCTATAATTACTGTTATTAGCACCTTTTTCTATTGAGATGTTACTGTTAACACTTTTACTATGCCCACCCTTTTGAACTCTCGAGTACTACTTGTCAACATGTAGCATGAAATTTGATTTTAATAAATGAACCTTGAAATACTCCGTATGTGTTTTACAATTTATTCATCTGGTTAAGAGAAGTTTTTTTTAGTAAAATGAACTACCATTAGGAATGGAATGAGTACAGTATTTAGCGGTTATAAGACTCAAGTCACCACTCACCAATATGAAAAGCCATGGACCTTACAACAATGGACACGATGGCGGTGCAAAATACTCTACTTATAGCTATCGGATACTACTATACTTAGCATCTCCAAGGGATTTGGCAAAAGACTTGGCATTTGCTAATATGCAAAAAACTTGTAAAAAGTAGTATCCAATGGTTTTGCAATTCACTTTTGCATTTTGGGAAAGTTTGCAATTGAGGGTGGAGAGTTGGCAAAATTGCCAAGCCTTGATTGCCTTTGCAAATCCCATCTACCGGCCATCTCGCGGAGAAAACTTCCACACGCGTTCGTTCCGCGGTCCTGGATCTCTGAACACACCTTGGAGATCCTGAGCGCAAGCCTCATCGGCGAGAAGGCGGCCACCAGGGTCCTCGGCCACGATGAACAGGGAAGAAGCCAACGAGTAGATGGCGGCCACCTGCTCTCGGCCGGCGCCGACGTCAACACGGAAGAAGCCAATACGCAGGGAAGAAGCCAACGAGTAGATGGCGGCCACCTGCTCTCGGCCGGCGCTCGTACCTCAATCAGCAACCAGCCAATACGTACCTCAATCAGCAACGAGTAGATGGCGGCCTATCATGAAGCTTCAGCGCGTGAAGTTTCACCGCGCCCTGGATCAACCGCCTGGGTCCATAAATGTTAATTGCCAAGTCTAAATGCCAATTCCCTTGGAGATGACCCATTTTAATTATTTGCATTTTATTTTGGGAGTTTGCAAACATCAACAAATGCCAACTCAAACATCAACAAATAGATTTTTGGTCGTCTATAGGGAACGATAGCTTTCTTGTTGGAATATTGACCGCTGTTGACTGACATAAAGAGAAACTGGTCTACCCGGTTTAGAATAGATCTAGCCTAAAACCTCCTTTTTGTCCTCTGGACTCCAAATGTAACGATTCCAATACTTGTCTCAGTACCCGAAACAGCGTCACAAAATCTTTTACATGCCTTGGCCACTTTCAACAGTGTGGAATAAGGTTTGTGTTTGCTAGTCCCAGAACCAAGCTTCGAATTTAGGTTGTAGCAACATCAAGTCGGTGGGTGATGGGTAGAGAGGGGCAACCCCTGCTTGGTCGTAGAGCGATGAGCATAACCGTCCCTCATAAGCTACACAGATAAGTTGCAAAAATTACACTCTTTGAATACTTATTTCAATATATTTTGGCCACAAATAAATATAAGTTGTACCATAGGTTTATTGATGCTGATTTCAGTCACCAAACTGTCAGGACTAGAACACCCAAGGCCACTGTTGGCTAGATATGCAATGGAGTTGGGTCTAAGAGCCAAGGCCGACCCATAGGTCAACGGAACTAATTTTAGCCTAGTTCTTACCCAGAAACCCCATGATGTTCTATTAGGGAGATGAATAGAGGGGTGTTCTAGGATCGACAAATCCACCTCGAATGACGACAAATCTCATCGAGAGAAGTGTTGGATATCTGTTCATAGGGATGGGTGTGCGTGCGTGTTGTGAGTGTCTACGTTGTACTGTGTATTCTAAAAAAAGAGGATTGGAAGAGATTGAATTTAAAGATAGAAGTATTTTTGACAATTGGATAGATGGATCCCTTAGTCAGTAGTGATTCTCTCATATAAATAGAGGGATGTGGTCTTATCCTAGTAGAAAACTTGTTCCATACATATTTAGAGTTTCTCATGATATTGGATCAATTTCTATAGGAAAATCGCGAATTAGTTTGAAAACTCCCAAAATCAGCTCAGACGTCACAGCAAGCTCGCCGTGGCATGGGAGGACATAGCTAGGTACTGCATTATCGTTAACATCGAAGCATCTATCGTGAATAACAATTGGCAGTGGAAATTGCAATGGCATGCACAAGCATCAAAAGTGTGGACACTCGCGTAGATGTCACTAAATTATGTTCTAATGGCCTCCGTTTTTGACCAAACCGTTTTAAAAAAGCATCATAGTCCTGACGACTCCGGTTTTTTTGTTACATAGAGCAACGGTAGCCAACTTTAATAAAATTAATGGTCCCGGCATTGTTTGATCGGTCAAGACTAATTTTTAGGTACACCTAAAAATTATCTAGCTCATAACTCTTAGTATATGTTACAGACCCTCAGTTAATAGGTACATACTTCTCTAGCAATCGGGGTGAATCTATCATCTTGATAGGGTGGGCTAAAGTCCTCACTATCGCTACTCATAGTATGATGTCCCTCTATAAATTGATACACATGAAGGTTGAAAGGAAGCGGAGATAAACATGGTGGACGAGCCTCTCTCTTAATTATTTTTTCTAGATCAGTTTCTGGTAGTAAGGAACGATTATTAGCCTTTGTTAGGTAGTTGTACTTAACCAATGGGCTAACAACTGGCCAAAGGTCTAGCTAATTTTTATAGCTCAAATGTTTCGATCACATAGGAGTAAATTTTAGCGGTAACAACCTAATCTTTACGGTATCAAATACGTAAGAGCCAAACTAATAACTTTTATTATTGGCAATATGCATGCATGGCTGATCACACAACTTACAACTAGACTAGGCTCGAACGATATCAGTATATAATGCCGTACCTAAACCTTGGACATGGGGTAAAAGTTGTAGAGACCAACCAGCCAAACGATTGCGAGAAGAAGAATGCTGGTTTGCATTTGCCCAACGCAAGACACGGTTGGTTTGGGTATACGGCGGGGGACCTTGGATCGGGTTGATCAGAGACCTACTGGTGGTGGCCACCGTCATTTTTTAGAGGAAAAAGCAAGCACCGTCGTCAATCATCTGTCATTTGCCCATGCGGCCATACTATATGCCGCCTAAGCTAGACAAATAGATAAACTGGCTAGTAAAGTAGCAAGATCGAGCTGGTACGGCGATGATCGACCTGACGAGGGATGATTGGGTGGACTCGCCGGCCCAACGACCCGACCTAACAAACAGACGGCCTTTTAGAACTGCGCTCATTGACGAATGTTTTGGAAGCAAGTGACGGGACGTGCACCAGGCGTGCAGAGGGAGTGACTGAGCTGATCGGCGGTCAGACAACACATTTTTCCTGATCATTTTTTTGGACCCCATCCATGGCGGTTGAGTGTCGACGTAGCTAGTGGCGGTGGTTCGCTTGCTTTCAACAAGCTCTCACCTTCTCGAAGGTTTTACTCGCGGCGAGGGTACGCCAAACTGCTCCATAGTCACAGATACTACCATAACTGTACGTTTCGACGTTGTTCAACGACAGTTTGGAACTTTGACCACATATTCCTACATCAATGATAGATATGCATGCGAATATTGCCTTCATGAGTGTTTGTTCCCCCGGCCCAGAAGCTCATTGTCACACTAAAAATGCTGAATGCATCGGTTGGACCAGCAAATGGAAAGCCAATCGATATCGTAAGGGCACACAACACTAAGTTTCTATTATGCATTACAATACAGAGGTAGTTGTAGTTAATATGATTTTCATGTGTTCAAACAGAAAACCAGCAGTATCAATGTGTCGTGCATAGAGTTCATGCATGTGACGACAAGAAGCTAATTGGACAGTTGCATTGCCCTCGAGGAAAAATGTATGAAGGCATACCGTCTGACCTGCACCATTGGCTAGAAATCTAGCCACAGAATAGGATGCAGGTAAACACAAGGTTCCTATGGTGTGCCAGCAAAAAAACCAATTAAACCGCTCACACATTTGGAAAGAAAAAAAATGTGAAGAGAGATTAAGTATGTGAAATCCAACTAGCACACTTCTTATTGTCATACCAAAAATGCAGTGCTCGGATTCACGAATAGTTTTCCTCAAAAAAAAATAAGATTCACGAATAGAGAAAGCCAATCGTTGTCGTAGCAGCACGCACAAAGTTCCTATGCATGCCAATACAAAACCAGCTGGAGTGTACTGTGATATGATTTCCTTGTGCTGGAATGAAAACCAGCAGTATCAGCATGTCGGAGTTCATGCATGTGTCCATAAGAAGCTAATTGAATGGTCGAGCTTGAGAAAAAACCAAGTACTGGAAATCCAGTCAAGAAACGTAGTTGTACATTTTGATGCATGCCATCAGCCAGAAATCCAACCAAACATAGGATGAAAGGCAAGCATGAGCTTTCTACACGCACCATCAAACAAGGCAACCACGTCACATCTGGAAAGAAAAAAAATGTGAAGAAAGAGGCGCTCGGACCCGCGGACAGAAAGCCAATCGATGTCGTAATGGCACACACAAAGTTCCTCTGCATGCTAATATTGAGCCAGTGGGAGTGTATTGTAATATGATTTCCATCTGCTTGAACAGAAACTAGCAATATCAATGCGTCGCGCACGGAGCTCATGCGTGCGCCCATAGGAAACTAGCTGGATGGACGCATTCGAGAAGAATTGGACACTAGAAACTCAGTCAAGAAACACGCATGTCGACGTACATTTCGATATATATGTGTCATCAACCAGAAATCGAACCACAGATAGAATGCACGAGAGGTTCGAAAAAGCTAATCAAACTGTGTACAAGGGGAAAAGCAAGTTAAACTACGGCACATTTGAAAAGAAAAAGTTGTGAAGAGAGAGGCGCTTGAGCCCATGAACAAAAAGCCAAGCAATATTATAGGGGCACACACAGAGTTCCGGTAAAAAAAGTTTCTATACATACTAATACAGAACTAGTTAAAATGTATGATTTCCATTTGCTCGACCAGAAAAACAGCAGTATCAGTGCGTCATGTAAAAAAGCACAGAGTTCATATGCACGCCCACAGGAAGCTAGCTGGATGGTGTGCTCGAAGAAACCGGCCACTAGATACCCAGTCTAGAAACACATGTTGATGTAAGTTTTGATCCACACCATGGCCAGAAATCTAGCCAGATAGAATGCGGGCAAGCACAAGGTTTGTAGGCACCAGCAGAAAATTAAGGTAAACCACGGTTCACATGAAAAATATTACAAAGAGAAGTCCTCTAGTTCACTTTTTTTCTAAAAAATGCAACGCTCGGACCCGTGAACTCCTTCGTGACATGCGTCCAATAAAAGCTGATTGGACGGTCACGTTTGAGAGAAACCAGGCACTAGAGATCCAATCAAGAAACATGTTGATCCATGCCATCAGCCAGAAATCCGGCCTCAGTTAGGATGCAATGTAAGCACAAGATTTCTATGCACATTAGCGGAAAAGCCAGTTAAACTGTGGCACATCTGTAAAGAAAATTTTGTGAAGAGAGAGGCGCTTGGGCCCATAGACTGAAAACCAATCGATGTCGTAGCGGCACGCACAAAATTCCTATGCACGCTAATGGAGTATTAATGTGGCTTCGATGTCGTAGCGGCACACACAAAATTCCTATGCACGCTAATGCACGCACAAAAGCCAGTTGGAATGTACTATAATGTGACTTCGATGTACTCGACCAGTACACAAGCAGTATTAATGTGTCGCGCATGGAGTTCATTCGTGTACCCACAGGAAGCTGGCTAGACAAGCATGCTCGAGATGAAACTAGCCCATAGAAACCCAGTCAAAAATGTATGTTAACATATGTTTTGATCCATATCACCAACCAGAAATCTAGCCAGTTAGAATGCAGGCGCACAAGGTTTCTACTAGCCAGCGAAAAGCCATAAACCGCGGTTCGCGTAAAAAATAATTACAAAAAGAAGTCTCTAGCACACTTCTCACTACACACACAAAATATGGAGCTTTGTTCCAGTGAACTTTGTGACATACGCCCATGAAAAAGTGATTCTACAGTCACCTTTCAGAAAAAACAGGCACTAGAAATCCAGTCAAGAAACGTATCGATCCGCACCATCAGCCAGAAATCCTGCCTCAGTTAGGATGCAAAGTACGCATGAGATTTCTGCGTACTCCCGCAAAATAGCGAGTTAAACCGCGACATGTCTAGAAAGGAAAAATTATGAAGGGAGACACCCTCGGGCCCACCAACATAAAGCCTATCGATGTGGTAGCGGCACACAGAATTCCTGTGGGTATTAATATAGAGCTGGTTGGAATGCACTATAATGTGATTTCCATATAATCGACCAATAAACAAGCAGTATCAACATGCCGTGCTTGGAGTTCATGCATGCGCCCAAAGGAAGCTAGCTAGATAGGCGTGCTCAAGATGAAACCCAGGCCCTAAAAACCTAGTAAAAAACACATGTTGACGTCCGTTTCGATCCACATCACCAGCTAGAAATCTAGCCGGTTAGAATACGGGCAAGCACGAGGTTTCTAAGAAGCCAGACAAAAAGCCAAATAAACCGTCATCCATGTGAAAATGATTGCGAAGAGAAGTTCCTCTAGCACACTTCTCAGCGCACACACACAAAATGTGGCGCTTGGACCCGTAACTTTGTGACACACACCCATAAAAAAAGTCATTCTACAGCAACTATTCAGAGAAACCAGACACTAGAATTCCAGTCAAGAAACGTATCGATCCGCACCATTAGCCAGAAATCTTGCCTCAGTTAGGATGTGAAGTAAGCACGAAATTTCTACGCACTCTAACGAAAAAGCTAGTTAAACCGCGACACGTCGGAAAAGTAAAAATTGTGAATAAACAAGCGCTTGGGCACACGAATAGAAAAGCCGATCAATGTGATAGCGGCACGCACAAAATTCCTATGTGTATTAATACAGAGCTGGTTGGAATGTACTGTAATGTGATTTCCATGTACTTGATCCATAAATAAGCACCATTAGCGTGTCGTGCATGGAGTCCATGCATGCGCCCATAGGAAGCTGGCTAGACTGCCATGCTCGAGGAGAAACCAATCCCTAGAAACCCCAGTAAAAACGCATGTTGGCGTAATTTTCGATCTGCATCACCGGCCAGAAATCGAGCTAGTTAGAATGCAAGCAAGCACGAGGTTTCTATGTCGCCAGCGGAAAAGCCAGAGAAACCAGGGTTCACGTGAAAGAATTATTGCGAAGAGAAGTTCCACTAGCACGCTTCTGATCGCACACACAATACATCGTTCAGACTTGTGACATGCGCCCATAAAAAGCTAACTGGATTACCATGTTTGAGAGAAACCAGGCACAAGAAATCCAGTAAAGAAACGTACCGATCCGCGCCATCAGCCAGAAATCCTGCCTCAGTTAGGATGCGAGGTAAACACGAGATTTGGACGCAGGCGAGCGGAAAAAGCCGGTAAAACTGCGGCATATTTGGAAACGAAAATTGTAAAGAGAGAGGCATTAGGGCCCACGAACAGAAAACTGATCAATGTCGTAGTGGCACACACAAAGTCCCTTTGCATACGAATACAACCTAGTCAGAGTGTACTATAATGTGATTTCCATGTGCTCCACCAAAAAAACCAGCGTACTCAGCACGCCGCGTGCTGAGTTCATGAGCGCGCCCATAGAAAGCTGGCTGAACCGGCCCCACGAGAAAAAACCGGGCACCGAAAACTCAGTCAAGAAATGCATGTTGACGTACGTTTCGATCCGCGCCACCGGCCAGAAATCTTGCCAGATAGAATGCGAGCAAGCACGCAGTTTCTACGTCGCTAGCGGAAAAGCCAGGTAACCACAGTTCACGTGAAAAAAAAAACAGAAAATTCCCAAGAGAAATCTCTCTAGCACACTTCTCATCATGTCACACACACACCAAAAAAAAAAAATTGGAGCACTCGGACCGGCGAACTCCTTTGTGACATGTTCCATGGAGTCCCGATGTTTATGTTTAGCACGATTAATTTGTTTCCCCCGTTGCTCTTCGGTGACCGTGGTGGCAGCCATGGCGGAAGAAGAGCCCGAAGAGGAGGTTTCTAATTTCGTCCCTGCCGTGTGATGCCCATCCATCCATCCATGGCGCACGGGCGGGCACGGTGGCTGGTGCGGTCGACCCTGGCACACCACACCACACGTGGGCACCGACTGGACTGACTAGTGACCACGACCGACTCACTGACAGCCCTCGCCTTCATCGCATCGCATCTTTGAATCATCGACCAACGACAGCCAGCCCACCACACACCCTTCCCTGGAAAGAGGGGGGCAAAAAAAAAAAAAAAAAAAAAAGAGGAAAAAAATAAAAAAGGAAAAGAAAAGTCACACAGCAGTGGCCACAGAGAGGGAGAGAGGTGCTAGATCCAGGCGGAGGAGGCCCCGAACGAAGGAAGCTTAAAAAACCCGGCGGTCAAAGAGTCAAACCTGCCACCACGCCGGTGGGCCCCACACACCCCCGTGCCCCACGCGCCCCCACTCTCCCCCCCCTCCCTCTTATACCCACCACCCCACTGACCGCCCCCACCTCCAGTCCATCTCTCCCCCCCCCCTCCGCCTGTCTTCCGTCCGGCATCCCCAGCTCCCACCGCCGGCCATGAGGCAGTGGAAGTCCCTGGTCCCGGCGCTGCACCTGCACGGTCCGGCAGCCTCCTGCTTCCCGCACCCGCCGTCGCCGTCTCCGTGCCCGTCCCCGCCCCGGGGCGTCGGCGAGGACGAGGACCTGCTGCCCCCCTGCCGCAGGCCGCCGCCGCCGCGGCGGCTCCCGCGAAGCCCGCGGTGGTGCGTCTGGTGGGGTGCGACGGGCGCGTGCGCGCGTACGCGCCGCCCGTGACGGCGCGCGAGCTGATGCAGGCGCACCCGCGGCACCTGGTGTGCCGCGCCGACGCGCTGCTCATCGGGAGAAGATCCCCGCCGTGGCGGCGGGGGGAGGAGCTGCAGCCCGGGGAGGCCTACTTCCTGCTGCCCGCGCACCTGTTCCGCTCCGTCCTCTCCTTCGTCTCGCTCGCCTCGTCGCTGCTGCTGCTGCTCTCGTCCTCGTCGTCCGCCGCATCCGCCGGTGGCTGCAACAAGAAGAAGCCCGGCGCCGGGCGGCCGTTCGAGCTCCACCGCACGGCGTCCGGCACGCTGCAGATCAAGTTCTCCGACGACTTCCTCCTCGCGGGGGACGGCAAGGACGGCGACGGCGAGGGCGAGGACGCCGACGAGACCGCCGCGCAGGAGGAGGAGAAGGAGAAGCCGCAGCCGCAGCAGCCCGCCGTGCTGCTGCGCGGCGACGACCGCCTCGCCAAGGACTACGAGGAGCTGGTCGGGTACAGCAAGTCCCGCCGCTGGGCGCCCAAGCTGGAGACCATCGAGGAGGTTGTGGCGCCCGCGCCCGCGCCCACTGCAGCCCTCGAGCCCGCCGATCCCGCCGACCCCACCGCCGGCGCCGCGTCGCCGGGGCCCCGGCGCGGCAGGAGCCGCCGCGCGCTGCCGTTCCTCGGCCGGCTCGGCAGCCGCCGCGGCCGCCGCGACGCCTGCAGCAGCGCCGTCGCCTGCTCCGGCTAGTGAGGGAGGGTGAGGGTCTCGATCCGTGCCGGTGGTAGGGTAGTTTTTCAGGCAGGTCGCCGGCGCCCCGACCGACCGACGGCACGTACGGCGTTGCCGGCTGGCCGGAAGGACCACCCGGCGTCCTGGTTCAATTAGTGGCTGGTGTTTTGTAATTAGGGGAAACAAATTTTGGTGCTAATCTAATCTGTAAATGGGGATGGTGGCCGACAGATTTTCCTCCGCCGTTTCTTTTTCTTGTGTGATCAGTGCAGTGTGTGTGCGTGCGTCCGCTAATTTCTATGCAGGCCGGCTATTAGGAGTAGAATAGAATAGAATAACCATTACCGTCTCTCTCGTCTGCTGCTCTCGCAGTAGCATTTGCTTGCATTTCCATTTCCTGTGTGCTGTGCGCACAGAAACAGACTGTGGTTTATTCAGGTGACGCTGCTGCTGCCTGCTGCCTGCTGCCTGCTGCCAGCTGATCCATGGAGTTGTGACTACAGTAACCTGCTGCAATTACTACTAGTATGCTGTGTCCAATCCGAACCAAAAGCACAGGCAGCAGATGCAGGTGAACAGCTTTCTCTTGTCAGTCACAGCGACAACAGCGTACTACTAGTATGTACGTGCACGCCGTCACCGGCAACATTCCAGGGTAGTACCAGTAACAAAGTAAGGCCTCGTAACCCATGTTGGTCTGGGAGAGATTATGGTGAAGTTAAACTAAAATATACTTTAATCTCTTCTAAATCATGTAAGTTGGGGTAATCTTTTCTAAACCACGTAAATTGGGGTGTACTTATGTGTGGCTAAACAAATAATTAGACGGGAATAAGTCCAAGTGAGCGAGTCTCACTATACCAAGGTTTTACTACTGTCAAGCAAGTAGTGACCTCATCAGTCAGCAGCCAGTCCGTGGAGCAGGTAGGAAGATAGGAGGAGCAGCAAGCGGCAGCAGCGACGGTAATCACCAAGTTAGGCGGAATAATCCTCATCCAATGCCAAAGCAAAATACTCTACCTACTCGAGCTGACTGGCGCATCTTTCATGTCCTGCCGGCTGCCGCTCCTCCGCCCTGCAAGTGAGGAAGCAAGGGAGACCCGAATATGCCTACCCCTACGTGATCTGCTGCTCTCCTCGTCATCTCTTCTTTTTGAAGTGGGGAGGATTTTATTCATTGTAAGCACAGTACAGCTGAGGCTAAAACCTGGCAATCAGTATATATGCCACCTGAAAGTTCAAAGCATCCGTAATTTTTGTGCCCAATAGTAGTAGGGCCTAGGCTTCAGCCTGCAAAGGATTCATATGTTGATGGATTGAAACGGAGTATTGAGTATGCGTCGGCGTAGGTATTAGGATAAAAATTGGTTCAGTTGCATCACAGAAAAATTCTGGTTCATTGAGTATGTGGAGAGTGAAGCTGGTTCTTTATCGAAGATTAGTATGATTATCAGCATCTGTGTGTAAATTTTGGAGTTTCATTGTCAAGAGCCATGTATCAATGGCTAAAGCCTCAGATATCACTTTCGTAACTGACCATTGCATGTGTTATTGAATCTATGGTCATTTCAAGCCTTCCAGAGACACCAAAGATTGGAGAAAATAGTACTTGCAGTAGCCTGATATGGACCTTCTTTCAGGATAATGACAATTTGAGAGTGAAGTCCATGGTCGAAGGATGGAAGAGCATCACTTTTCATCCTGATCAGCAAACCAAACCATATACCCCGAGCAAAGCTACAATCAAAGAAGAAATGTTTTTTTTTAATGGAAGTCCATCATGGTCAATTAAACCTTACAGCCTGAGCAAAGCTACATTCAAACAACATTTTTTTCGTTTTCTAGTTGCTCATTACATCCACAGTTACAATAATCTTGTGCACACGGCTGGCTGGCCATGCCCAACGCTAATTTGAGGTCTCTAAGCAAAGGTTTTTACTCTCGGTTGAATTGATTTGTTCCTTCAAAGTTCCTGAAGTATTTGCAGAACTTGAGATGGGATGCTCCCTGCTGGGAATTCAGCCGCCTCCTCAATCATTTCCCGTTCGGCTGGTACAAAAGCTAAACAGCAGCAACCAGCCGAGCACTGTTCAAACCAACCAGCCAAACTAGAAGTTGAAAAAGCAATAGCGAAAAACATAAAGAATGTCAGGACCATTTTCTGAAATTAGAGGTGTCTGGAAAAAATATCTAGAGATTGCTAACGAAAAGGAAGGATACTCAGAAAGTTGCTGCTCTCCTCGTCATCGGGCATCTCCTCCACCTCTTCTTTTCGATTCCGGACGGACGGCTTTCGTGATTGGTCTTGGAGTTTTATATTACTGTAGCAGCAGCGAGCAACATTTGAAGGCCTGATGATCATTGGCCGCTCTCTGCTGCTGAGCTGCGCGGGCACGGTCAAATCAAGGCCGTACTGGCACAGCTGAACGCAGGTGATGGCCGGATTAATTAATGGAAAGCGAGGGAGGGAGAGGCGGGGAGAGCGGGGAGCACGTTCTCCGATGCGGAACCAGATCGGGAACGGGCGTGAGTGATAGCCTCCAGCTCACTCGTCTCCTCCGTCTCCTGCTCCTCCATTGGCGGGCATTTGGGCGCGCGCGTGGGACGGGACGAGACGAGATCCCATCCGCGTCCACTGCCAGCCACGCGCCTCCCATGACCGTCAGCGTCAGCGCACCAACACACCCCCCGGCTCAAAAGGCCGCCGCCGGCAAGGCGCCCGCCCAGGCGGCAACCATCGCCGCCACCAGCAGCAGCTCCGACTGTATTGCTGTCCCACCTGTGCAGCGACCGCCGGCCGACTGACTCATCAGGCCTTTTTTCTCACCTTTGCTTGGCTTATACTCATCAGAAATTATATATTCCAACACTATATACCGTCATGGTCATCGATAGATCCTTTCTCATGACTGCTAATTAAGCGATAGTATGAAAAGTTTGCCGAAAAAAGTAGCTGAGTTAGGTTGGTGTTTTAGAAATGACGTCTGATGATGAAACTTTCGTTAGCACAAGCGATGCACCTTTACAGTAGTATACATCCGTTCTAAATTATAAAGTCGCTTTTTAAATTATAAGTTGTTTTTATTTTTTTTATTACATCTATTTTACTATATATTTAGATATTATTGTATCTAGATATATAGTAAAATGGATGAAAAAATCAAAATAACTTATAATTTAGAATGGAGTAAGGCAAATTAGAGAGTAAATGTGATTTTGGTGATCTCATCTAAACAAACCGTGCATCTTAGTAAATACTATACTTTAGAGGACCGAAGGGGGTACGTACTACTTCTCGTGTTAGTGCTACCATGCATACTCCTACTTGTCCGGTTGCCCCTTCTGCTTGCCGTAATTGCGACAGTCAGATCCTAGCTGCCTAAATCAAAACAAAACTCCATGCTCCTATATATATACATGTGGCTGCCGGCAGGGCCCAGGACGCGAGAAGGGGAAAAATAAAGGGCCCACCTGTCGGTGCATAGTCAAAGAAAAAACTTTTATACAAATCCAACCAAAACAACCTTACTTGCAACAAATGCAAGCGCGCATATACCTGCTGAGTGCTGACACAGAGGAAATAAAAAGTAGCAACGAATTCGTGTTGGCAGCAACCAAATAAATGTATGTATGCATGCATAGCTTGCTTTGCTTTTTAGAGTCTGATTTAGTGGGATTCGGATGTTTACAACTTTATTAAGGAAAGGAGTAGATAGGAGGAGTATCACACAGAGACAGCTCCGCAGCTTTGACCTGTGGGTCAAAGACGCAAGGTAGCACTGGATCCGGGCTTCCAGGATCCGCAATCTGCTCACCGTCCTCTCCGCATCATTGTTTGTTTGTTTATTATCCATCTCCTATATACTAGTCATGGATAATGACATACAGTGGTACAGAGTAGTAGTAGCAATACTAGTCGTATGGATCACTCAACCTACTACTACTACTCTATGACATTATCCAAATCCAATTGCGTGAGCGACTCTGTGTACAACGAGTCGATTAGTCAGTCAATTAGTACTACTAGTAGGTAGTAGTAAAGGATAACAGTAGGCTCAATTAGCAGCCACTCAATCGCTGCATACTAATATCTATACCAATATATAATTAGTATCATTAGACCGTAATAAATTTATATGGATATAGAGTATAAATATTGCATATATTTTCTATAAATCTATTCAAAACCTAATTAAAGTTGAGAATATTTGATTTGCGTGTATTCTGTACGTTTTTTTAGACCCAAGGAGTAATGGAGTACTCTCTCTTCTGTTTCTTCTCCGACTAGATTTATAAAAAATACATGTAATATTTTTATTTTTAAATAAATTAATTATAAAAATATATTAAATGATCAATCTAATGATATTAATTTTATATCATAAACATTAATCTTTTTAATATAAAATTAGTCCAAATTATTTTTCAGGAAATGAGATAAGGACACGTGCTGCTCGCAGCGTTGTGGCCCGCTGCTGCTGGCTGCTGCTACTGCACAGAAGCCACAAGCCAGCGCTCAGCGTTGCATCCTACTAGTACATGGGCTGGTGGCCGCAGCGTTGCAGAGTAGCATGACTACATACACGTACGAATCTGGACGATCGCCTCCTACACGGCGCGTTCAAATTGTATCTCGATCGGAATCGAAATCTTTACTGTATCTGGACATGTGCTGCTCTATCTAGAATACGTATGAATATGAAAAGATTTGGAGTGGTAGATATATGTATCGACGATCGCGACATATATACGTTGGTCGATCTCAACAAATCTTGCCTTCTTATGTCGGTGTAGGAGGATAAAAGTACCTTTGCTTTCCACGCGCACTCACTGGTCCAATCATTGCCACCCACTCTCCCTCACTGATTACTGGGCCGTGCGCCGTGCGCGCGTACGTCTTCGGGAGCCCAGGTAATGCCATGGACCTCGCCGTTCTATACACACCGGCTCCGGCCCGGTGGAACACGCCCCTTCTATTTTGGTGTGGATTGCATTATATATTATATAATCCTTTTGCTTTTGTTTTATTGCTCATGGAGTTCAGGGATGGGCCTCTCGCCTGTTCAAATCTTCCCATCCTAACATATATTCTTTCGGTAATGATCTAATGCTTACGTCCGTCCGTTTTGTCCACTTCCGGACGCGCCGCAAGCTAATTTGCGCTGCCCCACCGACCGCCCCTGCATGGTACTTTTATTAAAGAAATTTCATCCTTATCCTTCCATCGACGCTGCCTAATTAATCGGCCACTCCTGCATGAATCCAATCTGCTCGTCTGCCCACACGCCTCGACGCCGTGCGGCTTCCTCCCTGCATCCGCGTGCCCATCTGCTCATCCTACTCCGCCTCGCCACCACCAGTTCCTCACTGCGCCGCCGCTGGTACCTCGCCGCACCGCGCCCTGCCCCATCCCCTGCGGCCTCCTCTGCGTCGTATTCCCCACCAGATCCAGTCTGTCTCGCCCGTTTCCACCGCGCTGCCTCCTTATCATGGCTAGCAGGCTTGCCGCGGTCGCGCTCCATCGCGTCGCCTCCGCACGGGGTCAGCCCGCTCGCCTCGATCACCTCTCCACCGAGCTTCCGAGCCGCAGCCGCCTTCACCAAGCATGCGAGCCTCCACGACGGATGCTCCAACAAGCAAGGAGAGGGAGACAACCATCATGTGATGCCGTCCCGTCGGCGAGGTGCCCGTGTCCTGCCGCACAGCGAGCTCCATGCGCCAGCCCGCCACCATTCGTCCAAGCAACATTGCACTAAAAGCCATGGTTGTAATAGTAAGTTTTAAGTGTTTCAGATCTTTTTATCCGGATATTTCAAGCGATTCATCTTGATGTTGCAAAAGTAGATCGGAATATTGCACATGTTGCAGTGTCTATATGCACAAGTTTCAAGTGTATATGTTTGTTTCATCTTGTTTCTAGACGTATGTATGTGAGTGTATCATTTGGATGTTGCACATGTGTTTGCACATATGTTGCAAGTGTTTTGTTTTGATGTTGCATATGTTTGTAAATGGGTTTTCAAGTGTTCTTTTGGCGCAACAGTGAATGTTTTATATGCATGTTTCATGTGTTTCACCTATCTTCTATCGTATGTGGCAAGTGTTTCACCATTTCAAAAGTAAATCAAGAGTTGTATCGTCGTCCTCACTCTTTTTAGCTGCCTTGGCTTTGTGTGTCTCCTCCTCCGGACCCCGTTGAGCATCCGCTGTCCCCTTCCCCTCTTCTCGATGCCAGTGTTCTGCCATCTATTGTAGGTTGTATCTGCTGGCCACATGCATGCACTTGAGAGCTAGGAGGTGTGCGGTCGGGCGGTGTGGATAAAGTCCGGAAGGTGTGGGGCCTGTATGGGTGGACGCTGGACGCACGTATGTGGGAGAAGAAATGCAGGCGTGGGAGTTCGGACGCGGGCGTCCGTCCGGACGTCCGGGCGCTAGGACTGATATTCTTTCTGTTCCTTTATATCAATTGTACTGCCAAAGGGGAGATGTCTCATCCCATCTGCAACAGGAAGGTAATCCCTGCTCACTAATGAATTTTGGTTGCATTGCTTTCGTGGACGTACAACTTAGGCAACGAGTCACATGTTTTGATATTTATTGTGTGCTGCAAAAAACACATTACATATGGTTATTGCAGGTGTGTGTAATTCCTATAGAATAGCATGTACTCCCTCCATATGCTAATTAAAAGTCGTTCTGGGCGGCGGACTTGTTTTGTCAAAGGAAGTCGTTCTATGCATTTGGAATCAATCTGGACGTGTTTGCCCCCGCCTCATTGTTTGCCGCACGCGCCGCGCCTCATGCGTCTCGTTTCGTTTACCAACGCATGCATGCTTATTGGTTCCCAAGATAGCCGCGTCCGGTCGCCTCTCGCTCGCGGCCCGTCTGCTCGCCGCTCGCTCTTTGCTGCTCGGCTCGCCGCTCGCCATCATCGATTCCTCGCGGCCGTGGATTCACCGCTCTCCTCACAGGCGGTGACGACGGGCTTCGCCGTCGATGTGGAGGAGATGGTGCCGGACTCCATCGTGTCGCAGGAGATGGCGCCGGACTCAGTCGAGGCGGAAGAGATTTGCCCCGGACTCCATGTCGTAGATGAACAAGCTAAGAAGAAGCAAGCAAGCCATGCAACAAGGGAGTAGTAGATGAACTAGCAACTGAGCAAGCAAGCCATGCAAGGCACTTAAATTGACCAAGCAGTCCAAGCTCAGAGCAACTGAGCGCGTAATGAAAATGTGAACCGAAGAAGCAAGATGCAAAGAAAGAACAGTCACATACAAAATCGCATAAAAAAAGGAACGAAGAAGCATGCAGCAAGATGCAAAGAAAGAATAGTAGCGAGATACAAAGAAAGAAAAATCCGCGTAAAAAAAATAACGCCACGAGAGAATTCGAACTGTGGGCACATGCCTTGGGACGCGATACACTGAACACTCCAGTTGTGAATATTTGTTGTCCAAGATGCACGCACGACTCTATTTAATAAGGGCAAATAGGTAAAGATGCACTCTAATTAATCACTCTTTGGTATGCTAAATGCTGTCCTTTTAGCGTCCTAAACGACTTCTAAATCCTATATGGAGGGAGTACATGGATACATGATGAATGCATTTAGTGGACTGTACTGATTTCCTCCAAGTTATTGAAAGAAGGGCTTTATATGGGTTAATCTATATATGTGTACTTACGTAGCAAATGATTAATCACAGAACCATACTCTACAACATTATACTGAACTGAATGTGGCAACTGAGTCTAGAATCTGGAAAATCATCCTTCTTGTAGCAAATTCACAAGTATCAGCAAATTTGCATGAGATGAGAGGATCGTCCCTCTCTGATGCTTGCACATGCCATGTTCTCAGTGGCGGAGATCCAAGCAAGAGGGTGGGGGCTAATTTACCATATGAATCAAAATATATATGTGTCAGAAAAGCGCCTTTGTTCCAGTTCAACTAGGTAAGGACTGGTGGTTGGGTTGCTCAAGCTCCACCTCCGAATTCAGTTTTTCTTTTGAAAAATTCATAATAGGTTTCTTATTTCTAAAAAGCAAAGGATGGAACTTGAAATGTTAGGGAAAAGAAAATAGCTAGAGGGAAACTACCCAATAGGCTGTAACAGTTAAAGATGCAAGCACGCAACTCAATGTTTGAGGTTGAGAACTTGTGATACAATGAGTAATAAAACAAATAAACGCTGCCTCAGTTGAATGAATGGGTGGCATCAGTTGGATCATCTCATGCACTTTCATATTCCCTGCATTAAATTCAATGTTCTGTATTTTCCAGTTCAGCTGACTGACAATAGGTGAACTGCAATAGAGCAATTTTCTTTGTCTTGTTGTGTTCAACAGGTATCTTTGTTGCCTTCCTATGGTTCAGCACTAGCTACAGAAAGTTCAATTCTGTTCCGTTGTCCAGCCATCTGAACTCCAGTTCTTCTGCTGCACACAGGTGCTTTCGTCTTCATCGGTCCATTCGTCAGATCTTTGTCAGGCACCCAATATGTACTCCCCTTTTCTTCCCTTTATGTTGTGTCAATTTGTATTTGGATCTGATATGCGCGCCTGTGGATCTGAATGTTCCTACCCCATGTACTCCTCACCCTCTTCTCTTCCCTTTATGTTATGTGAAATCTACCGCCTATTGATTTGTATTTAGAACGGAGGGAATAATTACAAGTTACACATGTATACAAGGAAATGGGTTTGAATCTGTGAATGGAGTGCTCATAAAGGTAATGATGTGTGTTCTGCAACCAACCAATATTCTAATAGCTGCAGTCACACGTCCTGTGTGATGCCATGTTCTCTCCAATGCAACAGATTGAATGTTTGTTCTCTACACATAATTAGTGAATGAATAATATCTATTTTTAGTGAGTGAATTAATTAAAAAAAAATCCATCTCACATTTCTTTTTGTATAATCAGACACATCCTGGAGCCTAGCAGAGGTTGTGCACACCTAATAGGGGAATATACTGTGAACAAGGACCAAAAGCAACCATAATACCGTGCAGGAAGAAATTTCAAAATAGTACTAAAATTGGACATGGTTAATTTAACCAATTTTGTACATATTTAGTTAGTTATTAATTGAAAGTTTAAAATTACCTTTGTATCAGATAACCGAACCTTAGCATGGATTTTGTTTATTATGTTTTGCATTTGTTTACCGTATTCTAGCATGGTTTAAGGTAAAGATAACTTGCAGCAAATGATCATGGATAATCTTTGATACTTACAGTTCTTCCCTCCATGAAGAATGAACCGATCTTCCTTGTGCAAAGTAATAAGAGTTCATCATATACCTTGATTCATCTCTACTGTGAGTTCATCTCAGGACTCACCCAAATTAAATTTAGGAATTTTCTACGGGGGGTTAGTCGGACAAAAATAACCAATGTCTACGCAAGTAACTTTTAGTTCAATAATCAAACCAGACTCCATGTCTAATTTGACTAAGCATGTCGTTGGAAAACGGCGTATCCATCCCCACTTTCCATGGTGCTCTCCATGTCCGCATGATGCTTAGCCTCATGGTGGAGTGATACCCATGCCATGGCCTCTTCTATGCACATTGTCCACAAGCTGGAGCTTGTGCGCATGCTCTAACAGAATAAGGAAACATACAATTCTAATTAACACAGTGAAAGATTTCTAGTAACATGCAAAAGTGAAGCTTCTCTTGTCACCATTATCGTGTTGCTTAGGCTTCTCATTTATTTGTGACGGTGTCAACACAAATTCAAAGGCCTAGACAAGCATCTAAACTTTTGTCTACTGAGCATGAGCCAACTTCTTCATTTCCTTCTGAAGAGCGTAGTCGACCATCCACTCTGTATTGGCATTCCTTTTTATATAAGCACGGACGAAAAACTTCGAAGCTTCGTTAGCTCGCTCGGCTCGCGACTAAATTTCGGCTCGGCTTCGGCTCGGCTCGTTATCCTAACGAGCCGAGCCGAACAAGGTTTTAGCTCGTTAGGATAACGAGCCGAAGTCGAAGCTAGCTCGCGAGCTGCTCGCGAGCCTAACGAGCTGTGCATAGATGAATTAACGAGCCTAACGAGCTGCTCACGAGCCTTCGCGAGCCTAACGAGCTATGCATGGATGAATTAACGAGCCTAACAAACTGCTCACGAGTCTAACGAGCCAAACAAGCTGTGCTTGGATGAACTAACGAGCCTAACGAGCTGCTCACGAGCCTAACGAGCCAAATGAGCCGAGCTGAATGTAAGATATTCGTTATTTTATTTTTTTTAACTCTGGCTCACGAGCCAAACGAGCCGAGCCGAGCTTTTGGGCGAGCCGAGCCGAGCTAGCTTTTCAGCTCGTTAGTTATAACGAGCCAGCTCGAGCCAGCTCGTTATCCTAACGAGCCTTACCGAGCCGAGCCGAGCCGAGCCGAGCCAGCTCGATATCCAGGCTTACTTTTATATTTTTAAAATCAACCTTATCTGCCTCTGCGCCACCACCACCGCAGCTTAGGTAACCGAACACGGCGTACTCTATCTGTGCCACTTCCTTTAAGGAGAGATCGCTACTTGTCATGTTCAAGGTCACCGTCGGCATGATGGCCCCAACCTATATCTTCACAACCATGGCCGCCATTGCCTTAGCCAAACTTGTAGAATGATGAGGCACCCTTGAGCTTCATGCTATACTACACCTTGATGAGCCGCCTCTGCTCCACCATGAAGCTACCTAGGGGTGGCATGGATCCACACAGGCATGGCCCTTGAAGGAGTGGTACGTGTATGACTACATGTGCACCGACCTGCTAGCCAAGGCCACATGCTCCTCCATCATGAAGGGGCATAGGGCCATTGGGCTGATGCACTGTGCACGTACACATACTGCTCCTTCAAGGGCCATGCTTGCATGGCACTCATGCCCCCTCTAGGCGGCTTTCATGGCAGAGCGAAGGGGCTCATCAAGATGCAGCAGGGCATATATGAAGCTTAAGGCACCTTACCATTTTGTAAGCCCAACTATGGTGGCGGTGGCCATGGAAACTTCATTGAGATACGCGTTAGGTCCGCATTGCCGATGGTGACCTGGGGTATGACCAACAATGATCTCTCCTTAGAGGAAGTGGAGTGGATGAAGTACGTCATGTTCAGCCGCCTCGACTGTGGTGGTGACATGGAGCTAGAGAAGGTTGATCTCAAACATCAGTTGGTGGATGAAAGGAGGGTCGATGAGGAGTGGATGTTTGACTATGCTCTTCGAAAGGAAGTGGAAAAGTTGGGTCATGCTCAAAAGAGGAAAGTTGAGATGCTTATCCAAGCCTTTCAATCTATTGTGACCATGTTATGTTACAAATAAAAGAGAAGAAGCCTAGGCAACAAGATAATGGTGACAAGAGAACCTTCACTCTTGCATGTTACTATGAATCTTCTTAATTAGGATTGTATGTTTTCGTTTTCATCAAACATGCATGCAAGCTTTGGTTGTAGACGCTGCACGCATAGGAGGGCATGGCATGGGTATTGCTTAGCCACGAGCCTCAACATCATGCGGACATGGAGGTCGTCATGGAAAGTTTTGATGGACGTGTTGTTTTCCTATGACGTGTGTGCCATGATCGATGTTGCGTTGCTTTACTTTCCAAATAAAAGGAAATGGATAGAACAAAAAATAATGCCGCTTCATCGCACACCAAATCAAGTGTTACACCATGTTCACATTGTGCTTAGGTTGTGTTGTTGAGTTCACATCTTCTTCGTCTCCACCTTCATTACCACACCGTCAGCATTCTCGCCAAATCCAAGACTAACATTGCATGGCCTTCACAAGCATGTAGTGTTTCATAGTCCAGCTCAGCTTAGCTCCTATATTTAGTTGTTTGACTTGTTGTGAAATGGTGCCTGCATGCCAATAGGCAACCCATCACTATTGATCCCATGCTTACGGATGTCTGTATGATGATGTACAAGCAATTAGGATTAGGATTAGGATTAGGCATAGCAGTTAATCATGACCTAGGCAATTGTCCTTTGGTGAATGGTTGTCTCTCTTGGAGATACCCTTTTAAATGTGTAGAATCCCCCTTATAGATGAATGATAGACAGTTCTTCCCAAATCTTTGGTCTACATTCTCAATTTGTTGTCAGCATTGTTGCTCTACAAAACAAGAAAAGGAGAATGTTGCATGTCTCTAATTCATCCCCAATAGGCACTATGGCGCGAATCAACATCAACTTACCATCTCACATTGCTCGTGGACTGTTTTCTACCCTTCATCATGTTGGTGGAGTTCATCATGGCCCAATCCGACACCTTGCTACTAGAGTTCACATCGATCCCATAGACCCTGGAGTATAGCTACTCACTACCATCGCCCACGTCGGTCCCGATGACTCAAGTGGCGATTGGTAGTGGTGTTACCAGAGGTGCCCTTTATCCATGGTTCATGAACACCGTCACCACTTTGATGCTCTAGCATGTGAATACCGAGGACAAGAACATGGTGGTTGCCCCTAGCATCCACAACCTCTTAAACAATAGTGACATCTATCTTATTTGCAATTCAATAATGATGATAGCCTTCCTATAAATGACTTTCTTCATGATGATACTTTGCTTATAGTGACACATACCAACCCATGGTATGCTAACATAGTAAATTTCATAGTCATCGGTTATGTCCCACCGAGAGAAGATAGGAAAAAGGCTAATTTACCAAAGTAAAACACACTTATGGGATGGACCATATTTGTATAGAGTCTGCACAGACGGACTCCTTATAAAATGTGTCCCACTAGAGCAAGCTGTTAGGTTGATCTCCTTCACTGTTTGGCCCAACAGCCAACGGGCCATGAACTCGAGCCTTGATCAGGGGCGCCTAGCCCAATACATGGCTGGTGGGCCCCTGTCGCACTGCGCAAATAAATAGAGGTGGGGGCCGGCGGCTCACAGTACGAAGTTCACCGCGTGCCGCACTCACACTGATAAACCCTAATCCGATCAGAGGGGGCATAGCCAGTGAAGGGAAGCTCCACCGCCACGTTCCTCATCGCTCCACTGGACCACGTCAGGCTTCGTCACCACCACCGTACACCGAAGCCCTTGTATCCTCCCTAGGCAGTCGCCAATGATCCTAAGCCGCCGGCGACCTTGAGAACATGGAGTCCACCTCCGCTGCACCACCGGCCACCACCGTTGCAACTGCTCCATCAGATCTCGGTTGGTAATGAACCCTAGACCCCTCTCTCGCTCAGATCTAGTAGCTACATGTATAGTAACCCTTATTTACTTCACTGCAAACTGGTTTACCCTACTGGATCTACTACTGGACTCAATTATGATTACAACAATGGTATTAGTTAGCCTACTAGTTAGTAGATCTGGCTTGGGAAAGAGTTTAGAAGGAGAGTAATTCAAATTTGATTCGGATCTCATGAACTGTAAAGCCTAACCCTAGCTATAACATGGATGGGGAGGAGAAGGAACTCACTTGGCCCTTACCTCACCATCATGACCGCCACCGTGCGGGACAGGGGACGCGCCACCTGCTTGCCGGGGTGCGGTCCACACAGAGCCGCTGCTCGCTGGAGGTCATGCCTCGGTGCCACCGTTGAAACTGGGCACCACCCCGCGGCACCTTGATGGCAGCGCGCTCAGCTGTGGGCAAGCGCACGCGCCGGCGAAAGGCCACGCGGCGGCACCACCATTTCCTCTCCGATCGGCTCTAGGATGCTTTGGAGGTCGTTCTTTGCGCCACTGTGGCGAGAGAGAGGAGGGAAAGGAAGAAAGATGGCAGGGGAGCGGCCGGTCGGGCTTGTGCTCGGCGGCGTTTCCCTCGCCGCGATCGACCCGGCGGCTGCTAGGAGGCCGCCAGGAGGAGGCGTCGGCGACAGCAGAGAGGAAGAGAAGTGGCAAATGAATCTTAGGGTTAGGGTTCTAGGCTGCCCCGATTTTGTTCCTCCGAAAACCGTGCGGCCGTTGCATCAAAATCGATGGCCGAGATTGGCTATTGGCAATGTAGGCCGGCGGGGGGTAGACGACCGGGGCTGTTTTTCCCGGCCAGGGCCCATGTTGTGGCCTAGGTGCGGGCGCAGCAGTGGGTTTGTCGCCAAGCTGTAACAGGCGCTGAAGCGCGTGGCATCTTGTAATTTGGGCCGATTGCGACATCGTGGGAGCACTGCACGCACGCGTGGGCGGCTGGGCATTGGCGGCGCCAAGACGGCCAGAGCCTACAGGCCAAAATGCCTTTATCAGTTCAGTTTTGTTCTATTAATTTCAGAGGTTTTGTTTTGGTGAACCTAGATGAAATTTGAATTGAAATCTCTGTAAATTTTTCACCAACATGTTAATATTTAAGAGATTTATAAAGTACCTAAAATGCTTACGAGTTTATTAATTTTGAGATTATTCTTCATGTTTTCGCTACGTAATTTTAATTGTTATTTTCATTGTTAAATTCAAACCAATGGGAGAATTTAATTTTAAAAAATGGATTTGATTTTCAGTGATTATAATGTTGTTATTTTTCTGGCCAACATTGATAAATAGCAATATTATAATAGTTTCAATTGATGGTTTATGCACTATTCTTATTTCTGCCCAATGGTAATTTAGTTATAATGCATAAAAAGCAATTCATTTATTTTGTTTTACACTGTTCTCACTATTTTTTGAACTATGTTTTTAGGCTCCATATTGATGAACATGTTCAAGGATATCCTGCTTCTCAAAGGGGATAACCACACTGAGTGGCGAAAGAAAGTTGACCTGGCCCTTGTGATGGCTGAGGTAGACTGGATGCTCACTGACCCTTGTCCCACAGAGCTCCAGGAGCTTGTGAGAGAGCAAAGTGAGAGTGATGTCGATTGGCAAAAGAGACAGAGGGACTTTGCTCTGAAAAGATGAAACATGATATTAAGTGGGAAAAAGACCAACAAGAAGCAATGTCTTTGTTGTCAAGAATGTGGTTGATCTCGCTATCCCGAACTCAATTCTAGATTGTGACATGGTCATTGAGATTCTAGGAAGGTTAAAGAATCAGTTTACTAGCTCCTCAAAGACATGTTACTCAGGTGATCAAGCAGCTCATAACTGCATAGTATACTGATGGTGGTGTTAGAGACCACATCTTAAAGTTGAACACCTTGGCATCGAAACTTAAACCAATGGATAAAGATTTGGCTATCTTATGGAAATTCTTATTCTTCTGATTTTTGTTTCCTTGCCAAAGGAGTTTGAGACCTTTGAGGTCATCTACAATGGCAACCCTGAGGAATGGACATTGGAGAAGCTCATAGCTACGTGTGTCCAAGAGGAGGATAGGATTAAGGCTTCACATGGTGGTTCAGTCAACTATGTGAAGGACAAGAAAGGCAATGGCGATCCTAGCTCCTCAAAGGCACAAGGAAAGAAGCCAATGCAGTATTGGCCACAGCAATGGCAACAACAACAACAACAAAGGGCTGTGGACCCTGATCAGTGCATCCACTACTTGAAGAAGGGTCACTTCAAGAAGGATTGCCCTGACTTCCTCAAGATGATCATGGCAAACAAAGGGATTCCGTTCGATAAGGACCATGCAAAGAAGCTAAAGATGGGTTAGAATCACCAATGGAATTCGAGCTGATGTTGAAGCTGTTGGTGATCTTCCTCTATAGCTTTCCGATGGCTTTACTTTATTTCTTAGAAATGTCCTATTCGTTCCATCATTGCATAGAAACTTGATTAGTGTTTCACATTTGGATAAAGACGGTTATGGTTGCCATTTGGAGATGGCAAGTGTCAAATATTTTTTAATAATGAATGTGTTGGCCTTGCCTTTAAGCAAGATCTTTACTTGTTATCTCTTTGCAATAATGTGAATGTTGTCAGTGATGCGAATGTGAACAAGCATGAATCCTTGTCAAACAAGGCGAGTAGAAAGCGAAAGAGAACTCAAAATGCATCGTCAAAATTATGGCACTGTCGTTTAGGCCATATTTCGAGGGAGAGAATAGAAAGATTAGTAAAGAATGAGATTCTTCCTCCATTAGAGTTCTCAGATTTAGAACAATGCATAGATTACATTAAAGGAAAGTATGTAAAAGCAAATCAAGAAAGGTGCCAAATGAAGCGTAGGAATCTTGGGGATAATCCACAGCGATATATGTGCGTCATTTCTGTGAAAAAAAGTGTGGATGGTTATGACTCATTTATAATGTTCACAGACGATTACTCTCGTTATGGCTACATTTATCCAGTTAAATAAAGATTGGAAGCATTAGATAAATTCAAGAACTTTAAGGCGAAAATCAACACAACTTAAAAATTAAAATAGTTCTATCCAATCGTGGTGGAGAGTATTATGGGCAACAAACCCCATATGGCCAAATTCCTGGTCCATTTGCAAGTTTCTTGCAGGAAAATGATATAATTGCTCAGTACTCTACACCGGAGGAGCCTTAGCAAAATGGAGTGGCTCCGTACCTTGATGGATATGGTGCACAACATGATGAGTTATTCAACTCTACCACTGAGTCTGTGGAAGGAGGCGTTGAAAACTACCATTCACATTCTAAACAGAGTACCAAGTAAGTTGGTGCCTAAAACACTGTACGAGTTGTGGACAGAGAGCGTACCCTCACTAAATCACTTGCGTGTGTGGGGGAGCCCTACTAAGGTCAAAGTGTTTAACCCGAACATTGGGAAACTGGATCCCAAACAGTGAGTTGCCATTCCATTGGTTGTCCTAAAAAGTCAAAAGGTTTTCATTTCTACTGCTCAGATAGATATACGAAGTTTATAGACACAAGAGACGATGTGTTCTTGGATGATGAGTTGATCAGGGGGAGCAAGGAAGCACAAAAGATTGATCTTGAGGAGAAGCGGGTATTTGCACCCACTCCGATGGTTGAGGAACCGTTTTTCTCGCTACCTGTTCCTGCTGCACTAATAGTGCAAGAAATTGTAGTGACAGCACCTATTGTTGATTCTCCCATGGCAGCAACGAGTGACATGAGGAGCCTGTTCTTCATGAACTAATGGAAACTGATGTTGCGCACGAGGAAGAACAACGGCAAGCCCCCGATAGAACGGGAACCATCTGATGATGGATCGAGAATGCAACACCCAAATTTTGCATTTTCTTAAAATAGATTAAATTGGAATTAATTATGAAAATGTGTGAGCATTCAAATATAGGAAACAATAAACTTTGTGGAATTAAAATGAAATATAAGTTTTATACATGTTGATGCATCCATCTGCTGCATTTATTTTGGTTGTGTGGTTTGTCAAAGTTCAAAAGAATTCAAGTTTGATTTGAATTTGGATTTGGAAATCTGTTTTCATAAAATGGAAAAATGTTTCTGTTATCCCTCTCCTCCTTTCAGCCTTTGGGCCCAAGGTTGCCGTCCTGCTCTCCTCCTCTTGCTTCCTCCCTCTCTCTATGACGAAGCGGCCCCACCTGTCGGCACCCTTCTTCTCCAATCTCGGCCGGTTTCCACGCACACGCATGCGCTCACCTTCGCTGCGCAACCATCGCTCGCCCCGCTCCCACGATCTCCGCGACGCTGCAGTGCCCACGCTCATATAGTGCAGCGCCGCCTCTGCTCTTCCTTTCCTTTCTCATTTTCCTTGCACCAAAGCAACCGTGCAGCCGCTCGAGCAACGAACCGCTGCCGTCGTTGCGTTCGTCGTCGAGGGCTGCTTCACCTCCGTAAGCCTGACGCCATGCTTCGCCTCATCCTTGAGAAGTCACCGGTTCCATTCTCCTGTCCATTTTTCACTTGACACCGTCGCTAATCGCCACCGAACTTGCAGATCCGCCGTCCGCCATTGCCGGTCGCGCTCTCCGTTCGTCTTGTCTCCACCACAGCGAGCACCTTAGTGAGATCCCCATCCCTTCCTCTTCTTTCTCATATCATTTTCGTTTGAAACCAAGCACTCTAGAGCTGTTGCCGTGCACGCCAGTGAGCTGCGTTCGTCGCTGTTCATGGTGCACGCCTGCGCGAGGTTTCCTGGTTGTGCTTGGCACGGGATCGTGTTCGCCTCGTTCTCCTCTTTCACCCGGTGAAATTGGTTCGTCGAACGGAGCATCCAATCGCCGGGAACGCGAACTCCGGCGAGCTCCTCGTCGTCGGCCATGGAGAACCGCCGTGCTTGTCTCCCTGTTCTGGCCAGTATTCACCCATCTATTTTGAGCCGTTGATCCAAGATCCAACGGCCAGTATTCACCCATACCCTTTCACCGTTCATCTTGCTAAAGAGCCCCTCGGTTGTTTTAGAATTTGTGACCGCAGCCCTGACCAGAATTCATAATTCTGATTTTTATTTATTTAATTCGAAATTAAGTTCTGTCAATTTACAGTTTTTGCACTACACTGTTTTGTTTTTAAAATGGTAATTTTAACTCCGTTCAAGTTGCGTTAGGTTCATAATTAAATTCTCTACATGTTAGTAGTACTATTAGTCAAGTTTACCACTGTTTAATTTTGAGGTTAGATTAAATTAATTAGAGTGCTTTAGAGAACTTGTTTAGAGCATAACTTTTCGCGTTTTAGCTCCGATTTTCATGATCTTCGCGTTGACGTGTTCGTAGCGAGACGTAGATTTGTTTTATATACATTTTAATTTATTCTTTTACTGCTGGTGTACTGTTCTAATATAGAGTTTGTTTGCTTGTGTATGGATGCAATGGTGAATGTGTGTGGCTATTGCGGTGTATCGCGTCTGGGCGGTGGCAGTTGGGTGGCGACCAGGATCTTTACTTCGACGACCAGCAGGACCAGCATGAATTTGTTGAGCAAGGCAAGTATATCATGGGATCTCCATGACTCCCATACACCCTAATCACTTAATCATATGCATGTGTCCACCTTGGCAACCGTAAAGATTATAATGTAGCTTTGAATTCCTGTTCCTTGAATCCCGTGGGATATGATGCATTAAATAGAAATGCTAGTGCTCTATGATTACCATGATCTTGTAACTTGATTGATGGGGTGTGCTTAAACCATAAAACTTGCTTTTATTATTCTGCTCATAGGGGACTAGTGCACTGTGGTTGATGTGCTAGCTTTCTCTCTATAAGGACTTATCTGTGAGCGACAATCCAGGATTTACAGTACAACCATGAGGGCTATATGGCTCTGGCTTTAGTTAAGTATTGTCGAGGGTCAAAATCACGGCCTCTCAAAGGCCCAAACGCAAATACCGATCCAATGCTAAAACAACGCCGGATTGAGATCCACACGCTTGCGGCCCGGCCCAAATAACCAAAGACGCAAGTGTCTGCTTGGCCCAGTGATGGACGAAGCTCCAAAAACTCGCGGCCCAAGCACGATGGGCCCCGGTGTCTTCTTGGGCGGACGCGCCGCTTCGTGATCTCGACCCCTGGGGGAACTTCCGATTCGCCCGACCCCTACCCGTTGAAATGGGTCAGAGGCCAACCCTTCCTTACGAATGAGGGTCGAGGCCTCACACTTTGAACCATCGTGCGAACGGCACGCACGCCCGCTACTGTACCTGTATGATCCTGCGGAAAGCACAGGCCACGCCACCCCCATCATCCCCGCTCCTGAACAGTAGAAGGCGAAACCCTAAAGCGACCAACGGACCTTGCGTTGCTCCCACGCTTCTACCCTAGCGTCCGCGGCGCTGCCTTCCCCACTCCGCTCCAGTACGGAGGGCGTCCATTCGCTCGGGCCTCCACCATCGGCACCGGGTCTCACGCTCCCCCTCGGACGGTCGCACTGGCGGCACAGGGAGCACAAGGAAAGCCACGGTGGACGTACCAACACCGTGGCCACCGTACAAATACGGTGGCAGCGCTGACAACTGTCCGTATGGGCGACCGAACGCCCCTGAGATCACCGATGCTCGCCTAGCCCCGCTGCGGCCTATACCTCTACATCCGTATACTCACCTTTTCGGCCTGCAATGTCTACCGTCTACACATCTACCCCAGCACCTACGAGTATAGACCTATGCGCCCTATGGGATACGGTGTCAAAGGGAAGATCCTTAGGGAAGAGAAGATGACGACTGCAACAGTATCTACGGCCTCCACCAGAACCCACTGAAGTCTTGCTCCTTAAGCTTTCTTGACCTCCACGCAGTTTAGCCCCTCTCTGTGAGCCTCCCTTGAACTATAAAAGGGAGGACTTGGGCGCATGAATAGGGGGCGGCCCTCGCTTTACTCTTACTCCACATACGATACAAACTCACCACGAACCTAGTTTTTCTCCTCTTCTCCTTAGAGTCCTGGGAGACTCTCCCTCTCTCGATCCCTCTTGTACTGCCCCATACAAGCTCCCGAGCAACACGACCCCTCTCACACTGGACATAGGGTGATTTGCCCGAACTAGCATACATCATTGTGTCCACTTGGGAAACCATCTGGAGGATAAGTGCGCTCTCGTTTTGATTACTCATCGGTGTTCATTCTTGACGCCGACAAGTATGAGAACCTTTTCTAACTTGTTAGTGGTTAGTGAAAGTGCGCTAATTTGATGGTGTAACCGGGTTGGGTGTAGTGCGGCCTCTGTCTCTATGTGTGCAGGCTGTGTGTCATTGAACCATAAGGAAGGGGGCTCTACATTCGTAGGCCACGCTCTAGCGGCCCTAGCGTGTTAGACGATCCTTTGAAAGACTTCATAGTGAACCCTGCCGACCCTCCTCAGAAGTGGGTCAAGAGATTGGCCGCCTCAGGCAAAGGGGTAAATCACGGCTCATGGTGAAAGTGTACAACCTCAGCAGAGTGTGTTAAAAATTGATATATCAGTCGTGCTCTCGGTCACGAGCGGCCTTGGACCCTCATAGAATAAATGATGATATTTACTGTTAATGACTATTTATGCTAATTATTAATCATGCTTACCTGATCATGTGTAATAATGGGAGAAGGGTTCAACTTGATGCTTCACCATTGCTAAAACTGATAATCCTAAAAGCTAACTGCTGTATAACCTGTATCAGCCTTTTGAGCCTCATTAACCCTGTGCTATACTTGCTAAGTACGAGGAGTACTTACGCTTGCTTTACTTTCAATTTTGGAAAATCCCAGATGGGTAACAGATGGGTACTATGAATACTTCCCTGAGGACTACTAGACGTACTGTCAACCAGTCAACCTTTCCCTGTGGAGTGGAAGTCCATAAAGACTAGTTATATTTGTATTGATGTGCTCAGACTATGTTTATTGTAATGGTTTAACTATCGTGATGTAATAGACACTGTGATGATACTTATGTAATTTGTGGGTTATGTGTGAGATTGATCTCTGGGCACATGTAAGTTTATGCAATCGATTTCTTCTTTGAAATTGGGTGTGACAAATTGGTATCAGAGCCGTGTTATTTGTAGGGACGTAAGCCTAGGTAGAGATTGTCGTATTTGAGGTCTAACTTTATTTATTATTATTCTTATTATCTTGTTCTTATTATTTTATTAAAACGTTTATGCTACTTTACCTATTATGTTGTTAAAATGTTGTTTCTTACTATATCTTAATTAAAAAATTATAGATGTCGCCGCCCATTTGATGCGTCGCCTCAACTCTTCGACATACCGCGCCATGTTCACCCCCCGCCTCGTCCCGGGGCGCACCACAGGCACCACCAGCACCGCAGGCGACTCCTGAGACTGAGGTACCTCAGGTACCTTAGGCTACTTAGGCACCCCAAGCGACGCCAGCACCCCAGGCAGCTCCAGAGGTAGTGGTCATCCCCGATGACCAGGAGGATCCTATGATGGAGGATCCAGAGGTTGTGTTGGAGGACATCACCGAGGAGGACGAGGAGTGGCCTACTCCTATAGTGGCTCTTTCACTGCACCAATTCCTGCACCGGCGCCCGGCTCTGCCCTGCGTTAGCCCTCGCACTAACCGGCGCCCGGTTGCACAAAGCACTGCCCGGCCCCCGCTGCTCCCCGAGGAGATTAGGCGGACTTTGTTCTACCACTACATGGAGGTGTCCGACACGCCCACTTCCACATCTCTTGGAGGAGACACTACACCAGTACTACCCCGACTTGGGTGTAGAAATCAAGTACGTATGCACCGAGCGTAAGCATCTGCTCGAGGGCACGTTCTACTTTACAGAGCTGTCAGTGATCGTGTGGAACATGGACCACAATGGAAAGAAGCTGGAGACTGTCCACACACCCACCATTCAGCATAGGGATGTGTTTGACGGTATGGAGGATGCGGTGAGGCAGCCTGCACTCACTACCGTGGTCGTCGGTATGGCGATATCTTTGGGGAGGCAGTGCAGATTTCTTCCCGCCACGATCATGAAGCGAGGTGAGTGGGTGGTTCGGGATCCCGAAGGTGAGGAGGCCACCTTGAAGGCCACAGTGGAGCACATGAATGCATTGAAGTATGCCAATGAGATGATCTACATCGACCTACGTGAGGATCAGAAGACCATTCGGCGTCTGCAACAGACGGTGGATGACCTGAGGGTCCAACAGGGGATGTCACCTGCGAAGATCACTGTTACCGACTCAGCCCGATAGAGTTTGGATGTTCTTAGTATCCATAGAACATCGTTTGTGCGAATCTTTTAGTCTTTTGTGAGTTGTGAACTTTATATGCTTAGTTGGTTGTGTTTGTGAACCTTTATGATTTAGAGCTTTGGTTGATTGATGGGATACTGTGGGCCTGTCCGCACATCTCATAGTTATGGATTTAAAAATTTAGAGCATGCTTGATGTCGTTGGTTCAGTTTGGTTATGATTCTGTTATGCTGAAATCTGGAGCAGTCTGTAAAAATGTGATGATATCTCCTATTCTATATGTTCGAAAATTCTGAAAAATTTATGCTGGAAAGTAGACTTATGTAGCTTTCCAAAAAGTCCAGAATCACTGTTTTATCATTTCTTTTCCATGAGATATTAATTGAGAAATATCAGTTTGCTGCACAGTTTATGTTCCAGAACAGTTTGGGTTGTGTGCTGTTTCTGGGTAATTAAACGGCTGATTCAGAAAAAGTGTACAACACAAAAGTTGTATAGAATTTTGTAATCTTTCCAACCACGTATGTCATGTCAGAATATGATGTCTAGAAGATGAGATATGATGAGTTTTCTGAACTGCTGTTGCTGAAACTCACCAGAAATCTGCACTCTTTTGTTTTTCCATTTTACAAGAGATGTTTCAGTGGAATTATATTAAGTGTTTTTGTGTGTTTTTGGACAGCAGATGGATGCTGATGGTCAAGGCAGAGGCTGCGGTCGTGGTCGTGGACGTGTCCGTGGACGTGGTGTTCCCTTGAATCTGCCGCCACCGCCCCGAGCTATGACCGTGGAACAATTGATGGTGATGCAAGGACAACTGATGCAGGCTATGCTTCAGCATATGAATAATGAACCAGCAGGAGGACCACTGCCTATCCATGTGAGGGACAAGCACGGTGAATTCATGAAAGGCCGTCCACCGGTATTCAACCATGCCGCTAACCCACTAGAAGCTGATGACTGGTTAAGAGCTGTGGAGAAGCAACTCAACATAGATCAGTGTGATGACCTTGAGAAGGTATTGTCTTCTTTAGGGCAACTTCAGGGAGCAGCCCAAGACTGGTGGGAGTCCTACCAGTATGCTCGACCCAAGGACCTTCCTCCTATCACCTGGCATGAATTCAGGGAAAACTTCAGGTCCTACCACATCCCGGCTGGTGAGGTGGAACTGAAGCAGGAAGAATTCAGGTCACTAAAGCAAGGTTCCATGTCCGTGGCAGAGTACCGGGACAAGTTTGCTCAACTATCACACTATGCCCCGAATGATGTTGCTGAGGACAGTGAGAAGCACCATCACTTTCTGAAGGGTTTGTATGATGGTCTTTAGCTGCAATTGATGTACAACACCTACCCCAATTTCCAAGACTTGGTGAACCGTGCAATAGTGATCGACAACAAGCGCAAGGAGATTGAAGCCAAGAAGTGAAGGATCTAGGGTCAGTCCTCTAGGAGCAATACTCGCCCTCGTGCGGTTTGGAGCTTCAGCTTCATGCGGAGAGACCACCATGGTAGTCGGTCCGCCTGAGCTGTGGCTAGTTGCTAGAGCCGCTCCCCTCATGGATGATGCGCTCGATGATGACTCCCCGTGGATGGTGTGCATCGCGGGTGTGTGAACGGTGTGATCACCGTGGCGAGATTAGTGATGTGGGGAGCGCGAGAGTGGTGGCGTCTTGTTGCCCGAACAGTCGCCCTTCTCCTTCTTGTTCCTTCGGCGGCGGTGAAGCCATGGCCGCCACGGAGCTCGATCACCCTAGCTCTGATGCCACTTGTCAGACACCGAACGGCGGTGGACGCCGACGGCGAGGTCACAAGTAAGACAGTGGAAGAACAAGGCAAGAACAGACACAAGCGTTTGGACACAAGAGATTTGGTGCTTCTGTAAAATGGTAGCATTTTCTGTTGTTGTATTCACTACTTATTGGATTACAGAGCAGAGCGTTGCAAATCACGGCGCCCATGATTGCGCAGAGTGCGCACGTCCATCCCCATGCGCCGCAGCAGCCAGCCATGGCTTACATGCCTAGGTTCATGGTGAGTGATTCTCATCCGTGACCTCCTACACACATGGAAACCACATGTCGGTCCTTGTGTGCATGCAAACTGAAATAACAAACATGCTATGCAACGTATTACACAAGATTACTAACATCATGCACCTATATCCAGCGCCCGATCTTCCAAATCCCACTCTGGTGGATGAGAAGATGAAGCTGGTCCCTCTCTGATGAGATGCTCCAGCTCACTGACAGCACTAGGAGCATGACTCCCAATCCCACAATAGAAGTTCCAGATCATGGGCCGTCAGCTGTAACATCCCTGTTAAACCAACACCCAAAAATCACAACTTTCAAAAACTTTTTCGAAAGCCAACCTATGCTTGGTGAGTGTCATATAGGTAAACCATCCGTAGTAAGTTGCATTAGCTCCTATGCTTAGATTCATGGCATGTGCATTGTTTTCTTTTCATACTAGTATGATTTGCTTCTTTATGGATTTATGAGTTGCTAAGCAATTAATAAATATTTATCTCTTGGTGACATGTGTACAACCGATGGAAACCACCTTGACCAAACCCTAGACTACCCTAGGTGGACCCCACCAGCATGTATGAGCATGGATGCACCTACATGGGTTTATACATGTATACAAGTGTATCCCTCCTACCTAGCAATATAGAAAAAGAATTAGAAAATGAGAAAAGGAGATGGGAGTAGAAGGAACCCAGCGGCAAGCCAACCGCCCAGCCCCTCATCCCTTGCAGCAAGCAGCCCAGCCCACCAGCCAGCGCCCTCCTTTCCCCCATGCTGGCGCGGACGCAGCCTAGCAGCCACTGCAGCCGGGCAAGCATCCCGCGCCCCCCTTCCCTCACGCACGCGCGACGGCCCAGCCCCATCGCGGCCCAACCGGCGCCGCGCTACCCTCCCTCTCACGCTCGGGCGACGGGCGGGCCGGGGGACCCGCAGGTCATCCCCTTCCTCCCGCCTCCCTGCTTTTCGGCAAAAGCGGAGGAGCAGCCGCCGTCTTCCGCAGCCGTCCGCGTCCGGCCCGTTGGCTCGGAGAGCCGGATGGGCGCCACGTCCGCCCCCGCGACGCCCGCTTGCGCCCCCACTCTGCGACAGTCGCGGCGAGGCACTGTGGCCCCGCCCGTGCCGACGCCATGGGCTTGCCGCCGCGCCTCCCTTTGACCGGCCGCCGCTCCAAATTGGAGACGACCGAGCCCCGCACACCACCCGAGCCCTAAAACCTAGCCCCAAGCGCTCGGATTGCCTCCACGTACCCCCGCGGCATCCCACGCCGTTCACGGCCGCCATGGCCGCCGGGCGCATATAAATAGGGCACCTCCGGTGCCCTAGCCCTCCCCCTGTACCCCCGCCGCCACTGGTGGCATTCGCCGCACCACACCAAGCCAGAGAGGGCTGTGAAGGAGACGCGGGGAGAAGGGCCGCTGCACGCCGGAGCCGCCACGCCGGAGCCAAGGAGGACGACGCCGCCCCGATCGGCTACGTCACCGCGCAGCGGCGGCGGCACGGGCGTCGACTGCCACGGCCGCGCCTCTCCCCGCACCACTACCCTCTCTACGCCGACACCTACGGTGAGCACCCTTTTCGCCGCCCGCGCTGCGTTTTACCCGACCGGGCCTTGGCCGCAGCCCCGCACGGGTGGCTCGACGCGCGCCGAGCACCGCCGCAGCGCCGCAGCGCGCCAAGAGCGCCGCGCCGCGCCGCGCGCCGCAGCTGCCAGGGCGGCAGCGCCGCGAACTCACGGCGCGGGTTCACTGGTCGCCCGCGTCCCCGGCGTGCCGCGCCCGTGCCACCACGGCGAGCGCGCTGATGGCGCAGCCGTTCCACAGCGTGTTAGCCACCACGGGCGCATCCGATGGGTGGGCGAGCGTCGCCTCGCCACCGTGCACCTAGCCGTCTACACCGTGGGGGTTGGACGACCCGTCCGTCCACCTTTCCACCGGCGCCATCGCCGCCCGAGAAGCTCCACCGGCGCAGCGGGCGCGGAGAACTCTGCGCCATGACGGGTGGTCGCCGCCGTCACCTCCGATCGATCATGCGCGACCCCAATTTGGGAAAAAGGGGCGCCCTTTTGCACCAATTTCACACCGAGGCGGCTAGCGCCGCCAACCACCGTGTCTCCACCGGCGCCGATGGCGTGGCCGCGCCGAATGCACCTTCACCGTGGCTCGAGCACAAGGCGGCTGTGGCCTGGAGGCCGCCACGAGCCCCTACACCGCCTCGACACGTGCACCCACGCGAGCACGCTGGCTGGTTCCGCCGCCATCAAGCACTCGGCTGCTGGCCCAAGGCCTCATTGCCGATCACCCATGGGACCAAGTCACCCCTTTTTGCCCATGGTTGCACGAGCCGAGGCCTTGGGAGCCAACGAACCGCCTTGTAGTAGAGAACCACCGGAGAAGCCGCTGAAGGAAGCTTCTCGCCGGGGCGGCTCTCGCCGGCAATGGGAAGGAGAAGGGGAGGGACTCCCCGTGAGTCCCGTGAACCCGGTTCTGGTGAGCCGAGAGAGAAGGAGGGAAGAAGGCCCGCGGTCCACCGTGAGCCGAGTGAGAGGCTCACGGTGCTGTGCCGGCCGGGTCCACCATAGACCGCGCCGGTGCACCACGGCCCGGTGGAGGCCCAAGTGCCACCACGCGGGCCGCACTGAGAGGCCGACACATGTCCGGGCCGGGCCGGCCCAACCCGCCCCTCGATCCGGCCCACTAGACCCAGTCCGAGCCCGGTCCACGTTGACCGTTGACCGTGCCCACCTGTCGTGACTCAGTTGAAACCAGCCAATCCTAACCTGCCACGTGTCACCTATTTTCTGAAATAATAAAAATGAATTTCTCTTTTTCAGATTTGTTTTAAACCTTTGGAAAATCATAGAAAATCCATTTTGACTCCGAAAAATATGAAACCAGTGTCCAAATTTTTCTAAAAATGAGCTCTAGGTCATAGGCTTATCCATGAGTGCATTTGCTTCTTCCGGATTTCAGTTGCTTCTTTGTGCACCTCTATAGGAGGCCGCTAAACGCGGTATTATGTCCCGCTGAGAGAGGAGGAGGAGCGCGACCGAGGAAGGAGAGGACTACGAGTACACCGAGGACTGGGGAGACGACCCGACCCGGGTGCCACGTCCCACCCAACCTCTTAGCTCCTATTTAGACATGCAATAACTAGAAATGCTAGTGCTCTATTACTTGTTGCTTGTTGCTATTGATAGGGTGCATGGTAGATTGATTGATTCAGCCTATGCCTTGTCGAAACCAATCCCCCTGCATACCCCATTTGCTAGGATTAGACTCGCTTAGCATATTATCTTATGCTACTCACTTACTATTATCTTTACTATTGCTGTACCATGACTGTGAGTGGCTAGGGCACATGGTGCCGATGCTGTGGAAACTGGGGTATTGGGAGAGGTCTTGGCGTGAGTCTTGGGTGTGTGGTGAGGGTTGAGTCGACTGGACAGGACCTGGGGCAAGTCATGAGGGCGAGCCTTGCCGGGGGAGTGTGATCTGGGCACTCCCCGCATGGGAGTACCTGTGGCGGGTACATGTGTTGGGAGAAGGTTCCGGGGAGGAGAGCCTTTGTGGTACAAATCCTCGGAACGGAAGGTGCCGTTGAGGCACGGGGCGCTGAGTCCCAAGGTGAAGATGTCCTGTTTGGTCACCCTAAGGACTGATGTATCTTGAGAACCGGGTCGTAGGACCTTACCGTACACACCACTCGTTCCTGATGGGTGGGAAACGACTTGACGGCTAGCTGGCCCCCTGCCATTACTACTAGGTGGTTAGGTGATAGTGTAGGGAGGTACGGGTGTCGAGACCCACACCCTCTTGAGACAACGTGGAGCCCCCCGGGATCCGGCACCACGTCTCACAGTCTCAGCGTGCCGGTGGACTCCGGGGTGCCCCAGAGCTGAGTGGTAGGGTGGCATCGGGCTTGTTAGTCGGTGGCTCGGAATCAGCCTAGGCGAGGCGCATCGCCGATGATGGTGATCTTGTGGTTCCAGGTGTACACACTCTGCAGAGTTGATCGATCTATACGTATAGCCGTGTCCGCGGTCATGGACATTCCTATGATTTACGCTTCACATGATTAGTGAGTGGAGTCCATTTTTCTTCTCTTCCCCTGGGTGCGGTGTTTTCTGGCCTGGGGCCGTTGAGGCGAGGATGAGCGGGAGTCTTCCTCACCGTCTTGAGTGAGAGTGTGGTGTGACATGTGGATGGATATGAATGGGATGGATGGGAGGCTTATGGGTATAAATGGGTTAAAACTTGACAAATACTATTTAATCATGTTAATGCATAGGAAACCCAGAGCCTCAGTTAGAACTGTTTGATTACCCTTGCATCCACATACCACTATAGCAAGCTTCATTCATATGGGTGGGATTAGTGGCCAGTACAAATTGTACTGATACATTGTGGATCAGGGGAGAACATCGAGTGAGAGACCGACGAGGATGACGAGGAGGAGTAGGCGTCTCGTGCTACGCGCAAGTGGATGACGTGTCGATCCGCTTCTACCTACCTTATGCTTTTCCGTATGTGTGTGTGAGTGTGATTCCGCCTTGTTGGCAATGTAATAAAGTATTTAAATCTCGCTATTTGTACTCTCTAAATTAAATATTCCGCTGTATGCGCACTTTGGACCGCTGATATGTCGATGATGGCAATGAGCCCTTCGAGGCCATTGCATTATTGTGCAAAAACTGTGACTTTTCCCTTCGAGGAAAAGCGGGTTGTTTCATCAGCTCTCTTCTGGCTGCTCTGAGAATGTGTTGGTTTGTCAGCCGACGTCTTCCAACATGAAGGCCACTAATGGATCTCTATCGGCTCCCTCTATGCATCGTCACCTTACTCCACCAACTGGGGTGCCTGGAGAGATGGAGCATGGTGATGATGATGAGACGGTGGAGAGCCTGAGGGCCAAGCTGGTAGACCTGAAGGCTAAGTACAAGAAGTTGGAGGATAGTTTGGTAGAGCGTGAGCTATGGTGGGGGGACATGGAGGACAAGGTGGAGGCGTTACACAAAGGGTGCCCTACTAAGATTAGGCGTCTGTTTCAGGTTACCGGGTTTGTGGACCTCTATGAGGCCCCTGTCCCCTAGAATGTGTGGTCAGTATGACTCAGACATAGTTTATTTAGGAAGTTATTTGATTTTATTTTGGAAGTTATTTGATTGGTTGATTAGATTTTGTTTCATCGAGTTTAGATACAATTAGGTTCAAGTCCAATTTGTTAAGTCCATATTTGAGTTTGAATTTTAATTAAGTGTACTCTTTGCCCACTGGTGTTTCTCCACCAGTTGGGGTTTGTTATTTCACATGTTCGAATAAAAGAAAAGAGTACCAGAAGTTAGTGTGGGGGAGAACAAGTCCCCTGATCGTGACGACCTCCAAACTTAGTAATTTCACGAAAAGTGCAACATATGAGCGCAGACCATGCCACCGAGCCCCAAGGGTCCCCTAGGTCAGCCGATGGGCCAACTTGACACCTCAAGCCCATCTTGCTCCACAGTGCAGGTACATGCCAGCACATTATATTTATGCAGAAATTGCATGCAAAAATGATCAATGCTATCTTTCTTATTGAAAACTACATATACAAGTGCTCTTTAGATCGAATAATAATTTCTCCATGTTGAGTTGTATAAGTTCTAGTCTTAGCCTAGTACTTTTCACCTATGATCTACCACTAAATAGGATGATCTACCTATGAGATTTGAGATACAGCTATGACATAGAGTTTATCTTTTCCTCCAATCATGAACTTAAAGAATTAATTTTTAAATGTTCAAAACCATGACTCTATGATCTCTCATATGAAAAGAATCATCTACCAAAGCCAAATTTGTTTAGTCAATCATAGACACCCACCAAAAAGCTATTTGTCTTACTATGAGTTTTGTCAAGCTTTGAGATATAGGTAGAAGAATTGTGTCATGCTTTTATAACCAAGAGTTACTTCCACATTGGAAGAACTTCCACCATATTAGTTTAGTTGACTTATTCATATGAAAGTATACTTCTCCTACAAAGCTAATGATACTCCCATGGAAAAAAGAGAAAAAAATGCAAGTAATTAGCCATGGTCCCTAAAAGGAAAAGGAAAGCTTAAAAGAGAGAAAAGCAACATCTACTTTATGCACTTCCACCTATATCTTGGTTAGATTGCATGACATGATTCTCCTAAGATCCATTGTTGGACTTAGCAAAAATGAGTAAGATAGATATGTGACGGGGTTCGATAAAAAATAGCGCCTCTGGGCCACCCTCAAAAAACGCAAACACAACCCATACATGGGAAAGGCCCAAGCCTGAAATGGCCCAAGGAAGAGCACCACAGCCTCCCCGCAAGAGCCCTCACTTCGCTCGAGAGCATCCCTCAGAACGCCAAGAGATGCCGCGACTCGCCCGAGAGCATGGCGCCTCCCGAGAAGAGAACAGTTTGTCCGAGGGCGCCGCGACATGCCCGGGAGCGCAACGCCACTCCCAAGAGCGGAACCGCCGTCCAGACTGCACCTGCATTCAATTTACTCAGAGACCTGAGAGCCCGACTCTCTCTCTCGCATGTTGGTACACCCCACCTACAAACAAGAGCTCAAGCAACATGACCCCCACAAACTGGATATAGGGTTCTTCCTGCCTGAACTAGTATACTTCCTTGTGTCCACCTGAGCAAAGCCATTGAGCTGACGCACGCAATCTAGATAAATGTACTTGTCAATGTTCCCGAAACACCGACAGTTGGCGCGCCAGGTAGGGGCCTTTGCGTGTCACGACTGATTTTTCAGCAGCTCCGATGGCTCCGCCCCACGTTAGCTTCACCCTAGGCACCCGCATCCGATTCAGGGACCTGGACTTCGTCTTCTCCGACGGGCATCAGGCGACGATGCTGACCGGCGCCAGAACGCCGGCCGCGCCGCCAAGCATGCAGATTCGTTTCGGGAGCCTCAACTTCATCCTGCCCAGAGAGGCCATCTCGACGACTAGTGCGCTGGTCCCCTCGCGGGACCCTGCGATCCCTGCACCAGCAAGTGCTACCACAGGGGCCATAGCACCCTTTGACCCCGAGACAGTAGCGCTCCAGGGACCACGGGACCCTGATCGGGCTACGCCGAACTCCGACGCCAGCTCAGCACCTTCTTAGGCTCGCGGCCATCCCAAAGACGGCCTCCGTGACCTGTTCGTCACGGTGGCAAATGTCACCTCTCAGTTCAAAGGCGGACCACCCTTACCTTTGTCATCCCCGTCTGCACTAGGACTGCAGCTGGCATGGCCACAGGGGATGACCAACGCGGCCGCAACAGCCAGCTGACTCGTGGCGTAGCAAATGCGAGCGCTCCTGGCCGACACTAAGCCCACCCCCACGAATAGTGAGTTCGTGGGGATGATGGACTATGTCCTGCAATCCATACACGACCTGATCGCCGACGACCCAGACCTCTCGGACACTTACTCGAGCTCTGGGAGCCACCACCCACCCCAAGAGTGCTTCATGGCCAACGTCCACGAGCAGCCAGATGGGGCCGGTAGTCAGGCGACACCGCTCCCACGGGCTTCGCCCAGAGACGCTACCCCGATCGAAGGAGCACTAACTCCCATGAGGGAGCAGATGCGACAGAAGGAACTCGAGGGGGATCAGCTCGCGCTCGACAAGGAGCGTCAGGCTCTCGAGCAGCAGCGCGAGGCGCTCGAACAAGAGCAGGTCGTGATCCGTGCCGTGATCCACCATCGGGGAGACGGGGATGAGTGCGCAGCAGAGCGTGTGAAGTTAACCGGCGGATTCAAGAAGACGACGACGGGTCCCGCCTGTTCCCAATGAAGCGAGCCAAAATCTCGGGGACCGCCGCGCCCACCAAAGCCTACTGGAGCCCGCGACGCCGGCAGAGCAGCGGGCGCACCAAGAAATCCAGACGTTGCTCGAAAGGGCCGCGGTGCAGCAAGCCGAAAGCTCGGCATCGCATCGGCGCGGGGCGCGGGACGCCAGCGGGGCCGAGCGCCGTCCGCAAGGCACGAGAGGGACGCCTCGGTGTACCAACCGCCGCAAGATCAGCGCCCTCCTGCATGGAAACGCGTCGAACACGAACGAGATGCCAGGGAGACCCTCAACGCGCGCAAACGAGCGTACGACGATGACAAGGGAGAAGGCCGCCAGGAATACCACTCCCGGAGGGGTGGGCACCACGACAGCGACGAGGACAGGAGCCAGAGCCCCGTGAGACGGGGCCCTAGGGTCTTCTGCTCACGCATACTGCAGGCGGCGGTGCCAAGGTTATAACGAGGAAACCAGAAGCAATGCGGGGGTGTGGGGAAGCGTAAGAACCCACCCCGGGGCACGGCGGCGACGCTGGGAGCCACCCTCCTCCGGGAGGTCGTCAGCGGAGTGCTTCCCACGGTCCATCGAAGGCGAGAGGAGTGTGCAAAGGCAAGGAGCAGCAAGAGAAGAGACGCGGCTATGGAATCCCCCGGAGTGGCTATTTATAGGCGGAGTGGGCACGTCCCACGAAGGGCCTTCAAGCTAGACCGCCCGCGGCACGCGCGCGGCGCTCCACCACGACGCCGCGATAGTAAATGAGCCGTGCGCCTCCTCGGCTTCCCAAGAAAAAAGATCAGGACCCCCCTCTCCAAGAGAGAGTTGAGACTGCACGTGAGCCCGCACGAGGCGCCATGCGCCGCGTGCGCCGCCGCAGTAGAAGTCCACCACAGAATGATTGCACCCTCGAACAGTCGCACCACGTGGCTAGCAACTACAACACGGGAAGATGTGCACAGCGCACACCTCTCGAATCCCACGACAGGGGGCCCACCCGTGGGGCGGCTACGCGTGATTGGGCCGCAGGATAGCCACGTCCCTCCCCCACGCTGCGCCCGACACCGTGCCGTCAAATCAAAGAAGATCATCATGACCCTCTGCTCTGCTCAGCCAACGGGGCATTGGAACTCACAACCAATAGGGGCAAAAAAGAAAGGAATACGAATCCCGTATGAATACCACAAGATATACGACTTAGCCTCTGCAGGAGTACACACTCCCCCACAGGCTCGGGGGCTACACCTGGCGGGTGCGCTTGCGCGCACCCACCGGAATACAAGCTAAGAAAAAAGCCGGCCCACCCATCGGCAGGAGAAAAAATCCAGTCCCCGAGAGAGAGTCGCAGGCCTCTCCCACGGAGACTCGGGGGCTACTGACGGTGTTCGATAAAAAACAGCGCCTCTGGGCCACCCTCGAAAAATGCAAACATAGCCCATGCGTGGGAAAGGCCCAAGCCTGAAATGGCCCAAGGAAGAGCGCCACGGCCTCCCCGCAAGAGCCCTCACTTCACCCGAAAGCATCCCTTAGAATGCCGAGAGATGCCGCGACTCGCCCGAGAGCATGGCGCCTCCCGAGAGGAGAACGGTTCGTCCGAGGGCGCTGCGACACGCCCGGGAGCGCAACGTCACTCCCGAGAGCGGAACCGCCGTCCAGACTGCACCCGCTCAAGGATAAGGATGAACCCAACTACACCCTGAGCAAAGTACAACCTGACACGGCTCAAGATAACGCCTGGCACGTGAGCACGCCCCCGCGCAATGATGAAACGGAAATAGTAACCCGCAGCACCAGGGACCCCCGCACCCTCCATTTTCCATGGGTGTTAGACACCACAGGGATAATACCACACCACAGTTGACCCGCGCAAGGCTAGCCACGCCACACCTACCGTACCATCAGAAGTAGGGAATGTACCAGCCGAAGAACAGGACCCGGGTGAAACAGGAACCACGTGGAAACAATGGTACAGCCCCACCATGCCAGGGCCGGACAACCGTACGAAGTCGTATCATCCAGAAGGGAAACGAGACCAAAAGGACGGGACCCTTCCTCCCATTCGACCGAACAAGACTCGGGACAGGCTCAATGAGGAAAACCAAAACTTGTACGCCCCTACCCTTCCTTGGACTATAAAAAGAAGAGCAGGGCACTTCATTTAGGACACGGAAGAGAACAATCACTCCACGATCACCTGCGTTCAATTCACTCAGAGACCTGAGAGCCCGACTCTCTCTCTCTCGCATGTTTATACACCCCTCCTACAAACAAGAGCTAACACGACCCCCACAGACTGGACGTAGGGTTCTTCCTGCCCGAACCAGTATACTTCCTTGTGTCCACCTGAGCAAAGCCATCGAGCTAAGGCACGCAATCTAGATAAATTTACTTGTCAGTGTTCTTAAAACACCGACAATATGACATTCCATATTTCTACCTAGAAACTCCACTTAATTCAATCATTCATCTTGTTATATAATTTAATATCAATTTTTTTATAGGTAACAATGTTAGTTGATGAACATAAATGTGTGTCAGCCAAAGGATGCGGGTTACAACTCCAAGTTGTAAGTGGGTAGCCAGCAGGGCTATGGATATCCTTAGAATTGAACTAAACACTGGTTCCAAGCAACTAAAAATGAGGTTGGAGACTAATCCAATTCATAGGTGTACAATTGGATACGACACTATATAGTGGGGTAAAAAAGGGCTTGAAGAGATCTATAGGAAATGGTTAGATAGTTTTGAGCTATTATTTAGGTGGAAGGCCAAGGTGATGAAGCGAAGTCCTGGAAGTGTCGATGAGATTGATATTCTTGAAGTAGATGATGAGATATATTTCCACCATTTTTCCTATGCCCTAAAATCATGCATTGATGGATTGCTAGAAGGTTGTAGGCCTCATTGAGTGTAGATGCCACAACACTTAATGGGAGGTGGAATGGTCATTTGGGTGTAGCATAGCAATTGATGGTCACAATTAGATGTATCCATTCGCTTATGGCTTCATAGGTCTAGAAACAATAGACAACTGGACTTAGTTCATGCAACAATTAAAGAAAGCTATAGGTGATCTTTCACTCCTTGTTGTTTGTTGTGATGCTTGCAAGGGCATGAAGAATGCAGTGAATAATGTATTCCCTAATGCAGAGCAAATGGAATCCTTTTATCATATGGTCACAAACTTCAAGGATAGATATAGAAGGTTTGGCCAAATATATCCTTCTACAAGGGCTTACTTAGAGGAGATTTTCTATGACAATATTGCAAAACCGATAAGTCAATGAGCTGCATCAGTGCAATGGTTATGAGCCAATCATAAGCTATTATGGTACAAGTGTGGTTTCAATCTAGAAATTAAGTGTGACTATATAACTAGTAACATTGCTGAGTCATTTAATAACTAGATAAGAGACCATAAGGACTTACCGGTTCCTAACCTTGCTAATAAGATTAGAGAAATGATCATGGTACTGTGGAACAAGAGAAGAATTATTGCATACAGGCTACCTAAAGTAAGGATACTCTAGGTACTATAGTTCAACTAAGAGTAAACACTAGAGCTTTGGGACACTTGAAAATTGTAACATGCTCTAACTAGAGTACAGAGATGTGGGGCCATAGCGGCCCCATTTCTGTGAGGCATATTGTCTAGGCCAAAGAACATGTACTTGTCTTGAATGGCAGCACACTGGTAAGCCATGTCAACATGTACTGGCCTATGCAACTTGCCAAAGAGGAGTTGATCTAGAATAGTTTATGCATGACCACTACTTTGTGAACAGATTCAGGGTTGCTTATGGTAGAGAGATTGAGCCAATGATAGATAAAACACAGTGGCCATATGTTGACCTATGAGCCAATGACAATGATAGATAAAACACAGTGGCCATATGTCAACCTACCATTTGGTGTTGGTGCACCTCTAGCTAAATTATCTGTTGGAAGAATGAGGAAACTAAGAATCAAGGGATGGGATGAAGGTGGACATAGGAAGAAACAAAAATGTACCAATGAGGGTGAAGGTGAGAAGGGATGGGATGAGGGTGAAGGTCATAACAATACTGTTCCAACAAACGCAAAGGGCAGAAGATGATCAGAGAACCTATGACTTGAAAAAGATGTGGAGAAAAAGGTCACAGACAAGCTAGTTCCAAGTACCCATATAATGGGACCGCATAAAATGGGGTAATTGATGATTTTTTTATCAACAAACTTGAATGAAAATGTCAATATTAACTTATTTCATAAGCAACCATGGAAGAACGTCATAGGATAACCAGGGTGAAATCCTATGAGATAGTCTAGGAAGGGTCACTAGAAGGTAAGGAATATTAACACATTTACTATACACTAGTTTTTGCATACATCTAATTGTTGATGGTATTTATTTGTAGCATGTTTTGGTATTCTTATGCACAATTTAAATATGAAAAATTCCGCAAGCGCATAGAACATCATTGTAGCATTCTAGCCCTAAGCATAGCTCCACTCTCCCTAACTCTCCACTAGAGCTAATCTACTACATTAAAAAGTTTAGCCATAATTCTCCAGAGGTGAGAGGTCATCCTTTCAAGGGACACCTCTATATATCTCCATAATAATGTGGTGCCCCTAGGGGGTCTGGGTCTTCTTATATAGGGGTCCCCAGGCCCCTCATGCCTTTCGTAGTCGAGGTGGGACTAATCCACCGTTTCGCTCCTTAAGGCTAGAATTAGCTAATTGTCTTCCTCTTGGGCCATTATGCATCCAACTTGGGCCTTTCGGGCATCCCTCATGTGAGCCCACTCAAGGGAGCAGGTTGGGGCGCCCCTCTTGGGCCCCTATCATGCTATATGAGCCTCCTCCCATGTCATGGGCCTTACTTGGGCGTGGGGCCCATTAGTGGTAATTCTCCTTTATTTGTAAAGTTAATATCTTTTCACTCCAGACTTCAATTATAGCAAATGATATGTCGGTTTCGATTGCCTCCATGAGCCCATCACAATGGTGCAGTCCAATTCCTTATTTAAGATATTTTTATTTGATGAAAAATTGCATACTCCTGCAATAAGTGAGAACAAACAAACCTTGTGGAATCCGGTAGAATCAAAACTTACAACTATACTTTGTAATTTATTTTATATCATTTTATACAATAGTTGATGATTATATTTGGTGTTTAATGACCGTCAACAACATGGTAGCAATGTTATTAGGAGAGGGCTCATCTTCACAATCGACAACGCCAAAGCACCGTTAGGATGCCTACCCCAGTGCCACCGAAAAGATGACTCCAAAGAGGAGAAAGTTAAACATTGGATGATGGAGCATTTTAGTTGTGATGAGATGTAAACTCATGATTTATTTCATATAACTTTAATCTTGTTTGGAACTATATTATGGTCTTCCGAGATCCGAGATGAACTTGTTTACGCTACAAACATGGTTATATGAGGTGAACTCATTTGTGGTAAATACTTGTTGTTATATATTACTTGTAATTGTGTGTGAATCACTTTGTTAATTCATGTTGTTATATTAAAAAACATTGCGGCCAGCCAGCACGATAGCCATGACCATGGCGGCATGGCCAGGCAACAAGGCATTGATTTATAAAAAAAGAAGCTGGACAAGGCACGGAAGCCATAGGCCAGGAAGCTATGATGTTTTTTCCATAATGGAGCCGACCATCACAGTTTAATGACTGAAGGGTAAAAGGGTCACTTTAGGAACAAATACATGTATTTAGATAAGAAAAGAGATTAAATAGACACAAAATGTCATTACAAATTACCAACGTTAGGAATCCTATTTCGAAGAAACCAACATTCGGAACTCTATTTTGGAGAAGCCACATGTTTAGAGTCCAAATCCAATTTCTCAATCTAAACTATCTATTGCTACTTTTAGTCTATTGCTACTTTTAGTTAATAAGCATGCATTTGTTCTCCACAATTAAACATTATCTATGTTTTGCATCTAGATACAAAAGAAAAAGAAGTGGATATAGAGATTGAGACTATAATTGGAACCTAAGGTGCAAGAGGTAGTTGTTTCTCCTAAAACGGTGACGCATGAGATAGTACCAGAAGAAAAAGGTAGCCTCCACTCAGCTAAATTTCTCTTAATCTTGGGATACATAGGATCAATGCTATATATTTGTTAGTGTCAGTCAATTTAAACCAAGTTTTGTTACTACTTCTAGTCAATAAGCTATGTTTGATTATTAACCATCATCATAGACAATACCAAAATAATAGTTCAAGCAGAACGAGACAAGCATAGGAAATGAAAGCGTGTTCGTGAGGATGTCGTCGTATGTAACAATCTCTCAAGCAAACCGCATTTCCTCACACATGAATATCTATATACATGGATATAGCTAATATTGCATATGCATATCAGTATTTTGGATGAAGACAAAGAGCATATCAAATACAATGCCATGAAAAGAGTTGGTATAGACGAAGACAAAGACATTAAGCATGCTAACGAGGATGTTATGGCAATGCATTGATATAATAAACCTAAGAAGACAAATAGTGCAAATGTCCTACTAGAGGGTGCGATGTACTCAAGTGTATTTCATTTTCTTGTATTTGGGAATTAATTAATTATAAGATGTAAATATTTTCTCTTTAGATTATGAGTGTACACAAGAAGATGCTCAGGTAATTGAATATATGAAAGGAAAACAAGAGAAAGATGTACTCGTCTGAATCAATGATGCTTGGCTAGAAAGAGATGACATAGATTGCCTTTTCAATGATCAAACACAAGTCAATGGCTCTATAAGCATGTTTAACACTGTTTTTGCATTAACTAACCAATGTACATGCAGAAAATATGACAATTTTTTATTTGACAAATAAAAAAATTGCAAGTCATAAGTATGTATATCCAATAGATGCGCACCTCCTTCATAGAGAAGGGGATATTTACTTGGAGAATTCATTTATTTCTCAATTGGTATGGCGCGACGAAGAGGCCGATGAGATGGAATTGAACTAGGTTCAGACATGGCTCAAAAAAATATTTAGACGTTGATATGGTAAGCTTGACCACAAGATCTGATATATGTTATTTATTTGTTGATTGGAGCATATAAAAAAATTAGGTAAAACTCTATTATTGTATGTATTTCTTCCAATTAATATTACAAAGTTTCACTAACACTTACCGGTTATGAATGCTTCAGAAGGTGGGATACATATTTTAGATTCTTTTGGAGAAAATATGACTGACTGGTGAGATCTCAAAGATATGGTATGGCTTAATGATTGATACATCTCTACTCTCTACTATATAAATAATACTATTCTTAGAAAATATGTTTATATCCAAAACTAAATCTTGGTGTTTTTGTCATATCAGTTATTAGGAATGGAAAGACTAAAAAATGTGTAGCAATGCATACACAACTGAACCGAGAAAAATGGGTAAGCGGTATTGAAGTGGCATCTTGGCCAAAAAACATAAGATCATCAAAGGAGTGGAGACAGATGGGTAAAAGATCATCTAACTTGTTATGTATATGCTATTGTTGTACAATCAACGGCTAATATTTTATTTTTCACTGTTGCACAATGTAAGTCGTGGTTTATGGCTAGTTAATTTCATGGAGTATTTGCAAACACTAGATGGAGTCCAACCTATGTGCCTACACATGTTTTGGCATGCTGGGAAACTCCGCCGGAGGGCTGGCTGAAGCTGAATGTTGATGGTTCCTTCGTTCCGAGACTGGTCAGGCGGGCATTGGCACGGTAATTCGAAATGAAAGAGGCGAGGTTGTTCTCACGGCATGGATGGTTTTGTTTCAATGTGCCTCTGCACACGAGGCAGAAGCCTAGGCTTGTGCTGAAGGACTTCGTGTAGCCTCCTGGTGGTGTCCAAGGCCCATTATTATGGAAACAGATAGTGCCAGAGTACTAACAGCTATAAAGTCGGATGGCATGGATACATCTGAGCTCCGACATATTTTTTTTGGAGCTAAAGGAATATTTGTAAACACTAGTTGAATGGAAATTTCAGAAGGTAAAGAGAGGGTGCAACAAGGTGGCTCACGAGCTAGGTCATTTAGCTAGGCGAAATGTCCACACTATGACATGGTGTGGGCAGGCACCTGCGTGTGTCATTGACTTCCTAAACAATGATTGTAATCTTTTGCCGAGTTAATTAAAAGCTCTCTTTACCCCACAAAAAAATTTCATGGAGTATTGGATTGGAGCTTCTTTATCTGGCCATGTGACCCAAGTAATTTCATATGAATATTTCTGAACATACACTTTTTGACTTGTTAATATATACTTTTTCAAATTTTTAGGATGGTATAAGTAACTTTAGGTTCAAGCAACATGCGATCTTGTATAACACCTTGTTACACATAGCAAGAGGATTACATTATGATGTGCAAGATAATGAGACTAGCCATAATTAGAATGATTCTGCCATAATGCTCTATGATATGAACGAAATATCTAATTTAGTGATGGGTACAATAACATGGACAAACAAGCAAGACATATTGACTGCAATTCACAATTACATCTTGTATTTTCACTAGTGCTGATTCTGAGTAAGTCATTCTACATAAATGGTTTTGTTCTGATATTATGGTTTTCCATCCCTCTAGCTAGAAAAAACTACAATAATTAATTTATTTATTTTTTGTCCTTGTTTTTTTAGTAAAACATGGGTCAAAAGCACAATATCCCATTACTTTAAATCTTAAAAAACTAGAGATATTTTATATGATACATCAGAGATGGATCATAATTGCTTCAACATGGCTGTGTATGAATGGCTGCGCGCAAGAACAAATCATTGGTTCAAGAAATACAAATACTTCTTCATGGACCTCAAGTTTTCTGTAAGTTCAAATAATTTTTCCCCTAATGTGTATATATAATTGTAAAAAAATAATCCATTACTATTTTTTGGAAAATCAACACGGTGTTGTGACAAGATAGACTATAAGGAACAACAAAATTGTTTGAATGCTGGCCTGTATGGACTACAAAATTCAAAATTGTAATCCAAAATTACAACACTCTATGATATATTGTTCTTTAACCTCCTTTAAGGTGTTATATTTTGATTAGCACTTAATTCTTGTGCTTATTTAAAGATTATATTACCAGAGATAGAAACTATACTTTATTCATATTATACAACAAAAAAAGTAGTGTACATTGTGGATCCACATTCTCCAAATTTATGGCATATGAGTGATGATCCAAGCATGCCATATATACCTACCTTATTAAATAATATTTTGAATCATTTCAATCTCACCATGAGTTTGGCAAATCCTGCATGGAAATAGAATATTTTTGCCTAGCATCCTAAATTTAAAAAGGATTCCAAAAACTACAAACCAATAAAAATCTATTTTATTTAATATTTTCTTATCAAATTGTCATTTGATTTATCCATAGAAAACTATCAATTGCTCTTCTCTTTTCTAGGAATTTGGCAGGCTTTCTTGTGTACAATTTCTATGAAAATTTAGAAGGCTATATAGCAAATAAATAACTTCAATTTTTTTTTGTCATTCATAGTGGTCACATTCATTGAGGATAGAATTCATAGTGGGCATCTTGCAGAGCAACACAAATGAATGTATAGATAATATCCCCGGAGAACTCCAAAGTCTACTTTAACAAATAAATTAGTTGTTATATGCAAGACATGACTATAGTAGAGAATTGTGCAACATAAGCGCTTTCCCTATATATTCATGGTTATATACAATTGAGTGTGACTTAAAGTATCAAAACATCTTGTTGTTTGGTTGATTTCAAGTGCATCCCTGAGATGGAACCATAGCGTTAGCATGGGCACATTACTAGTAGAACAATAAGAGAGTTTGGGTTTGAAGAGAATGTAGAGGACAATTGCATTTATACAAAGTTTTGGAATGGGAAATTCATTTTTCTAGTCTTGCATAAATGATATCTTACTCGCTAGTACAGATGCTAATCTACTACATGAGGTGAAGTTCTTGTCCTCAAAATTTGATACGAAAGATCTCAGTGAAGCTTCATTCGTTTAGGAATAGAGATTCGCCGAGATGGATTTATCACAAAAGACATATACTTAGAAAAGGTTCTAAAGAAATACATTACGCATGCTTGAAGCTTCATTCGAGAAAGCCTATGATTCCTAGGCAACAAGGGTCTAGATGAGAATCCATTCCAAATCAGAGAGGTGTGAGCTTTTAGTCCAATAGTACTAACTGTTGTGACGAGGAAAGCTTTATGCACTAATCTGTGAAGGAATCGGAAAAGACAAATTATTTTAAGCTTAAGTAATAAGTTGAGATCAAGGGGGAGGATGTTAGTTTGATCTCTAATCGGGGGCACCCAGTCGCATATATGGCCAACGGCCCGCATCAAAAAGCGTCGTATAAATGTAGAGTGGCGGCCAGGGCTCGCGACACGAGATTCACTGCGCTGCCAGTCACACCACCTACAACCCTAACTGCTCCCAGCGATGAGAAGCGCCGCCTTTGCACCGCGCTCGTCGTCCTCACAGCCACTGGACGACGCCACTGCTTCTCCAACGCTGGTGCCACTGACACCGACACCATGGACGCATCCTCCTCTGCCAAGCCCACTGATGGTCGGTACCTCTACTCTCTTCTCTCTAGTACTCTCTCTAGGACGAACTACTTTGTTTATTAATACCAAATAAAACTGCATTCACCCCCTAGATCTACATCCCAGGGTTCTAAGAACCTCATATAGAAAAATTCCGATGGCGAATGGCACAGGATATCTATGTATGGAGACCAGAATTTCAGGGATGACGAGCTACTAAATTTACAGAACCGAAAAAATTCCATATGGCGAACGAGGGATGACGAGCTACTAAATTTAGAGACCCATCTACATAGTCCTTTAGAGATATTGTTTTTTTTTTCTAATAATAGCCATATTTAGATTTACAAAATTATTTATCTAATCTCTTCTGAACACGAAGAAGGAAGAAGCATATGTTACGTGAACACCATTTCTGGATGTTGTTTTCCTAAATACCCATGCCAAATTCGGATCAAGCAATTAGGAAGCAACTTTTCGTTTTTCCAAATACATACAAAGTGCTATGACAAGCATGATCAAACTCGTAGTGCTTGATTTGATTATTAATCAGCAGCACACAACAGACAAGACAATTTTTGAGAGGCAACTACTGGTAGTAATAAGTTCGTTGTTACCTTTGTCAAATACCTTGGTGAGCTTGATGTCCAATCGAAGTAGAAACAAATTAAAAGTCAGCACTACAAGACGCAATTGGCATTTTCAGTTGTCAACTTTCTCACTCGATCGTGAGCCTGCACAGCTCGATGCCGAGCAATAGTAATCGGATTATCAATCAATGAGGTGAACTGAGGAAGCAGAGATGAACGAACCAACGAACCTCATAGACGGCCCCTGAGAAGAGCCAGGCCATGCTACCGATGCAGTAGAGATGGTCAGCATGCCACAGCATTCCAGACGACGTACGTGCAGGTGCGACAGATGTTGCAGACGATGGTAGCAACCACCGCCGATCGACGAGGCCAGGGCCGCACATAGAGTGAGGGTAAACCTGCAGGCAACCAAACCGAAACCAACAACCACCGTCAGATTGTTGAATTTAATTAAATTATAATTAATCCATGGAGCAACTAACTAATGATTGTATCATCTAATTTGAAATGAAATGTTAAAACTACATTGCATTCGCATTCCGTGGGCACGTACACCAGAACCCGTTGTTCTTTGCAGCACTGAACTACCCGACGAAAAAAAACCAAAACCAATCTGGACAATTCGAACATGCAGCGAAGGTGCAACGTGCAATCCAAAACATCGGGCGCAAAAATCCAAACAAGCCCAGAGGGCGCAAAAGCCAGGATGGAACACGATGGCAAATTGGCCCAATCGAAACAACAAAATACCACCCAAAAAAAAGCCAACAAAACGCGTAAACAGCGAGAAACTACTTGGGCGTCCGATCGAATCGGTTGCCACATTCCACGCCCAATTCCCAAAACGAAGCCTAACCGGCTGTGATGCAGAGGAATACCAACGTAGGACCGAGACGACGACGAGCGAGAAACACACGCGCGACGAGAAGAACCGCAAACGAGAGGGTGGCGGGGGAGGCGGCGGCGGGACGTACAAGATTGAGTGTGTGGACAGCGAGGGTGATCTGGTGAGCAAGTCGTAGCCCCAGAGGTCACGGTGCGCCGCCACGCCGTACGACCCCGCCGAGGAGGTCCAGTTGCAGAACGCGTCAATCTCTCCGGATCTGATCTATATAGGGTGGGCCGGTGGAAGGAAGCGACGGCCACGCACTCAACTGGTACTTTTCGTCACAAGGAAACACGGGCTTATCGCGATTGCCAAAGCAAACACATTGTCACACATGTTAATCTCACGTACACTAATTGGTCCTGAAAAACATATGTAATTTCACAAGAGATGTGTTACGTTGCTAGAAAGGAATCACTGGTTTCTCTTTATAAAATTGTTTTTAATTATTAATAACTAGCAAATATATATGTCCATGCATTGCAACGGTTATATTTTCTTATGCTACCGCCTGGCAGGGCCGTAGCAGAGGGGGGTGCGGCGGGTGCGATGCCCTAGGGCCCAGCTTACTTAGGTGCCCATACCCAGGCATATATATCCCCTGTATATGTCCATTGTCCAGCCTAATTACAACCTTGTTAACATATGCTGGTTGTGTTGCCGACTTGCCGCCGCTCCACGTTGCGACTACAAGAGTCGCGACCCCTCGAGTCCTCATCACTAATCATGGCTGATTCGGTGATGACTGCTCCCTCTCGCGTCTTTAGCTCTTGCCTCTCGGAGTCTCGGTCTCTAGCAATCAGCGGGTGAGGGGTTGCCGACTATGATGTTGATGATCATCCAATCAGGACAGAATCAAGGCATCAAGCGATCATTCTACTAGTTAGAGACTTAGGGCTCGTCTTGTTCTTCTGTTCTTAATTTGGATTCGTTGCTATATAAAATAAGTTTGGATATCTAGTTAGTTACAGCTATTATTTCTCATATGTTTTTCTCAAAATTTAGGTTTTGCCAAATTTTCCAATCTTACCTAAGAAACGTTTATCTGGTGTCCATCTTCTGCATACATATGTCATTTTTTATGCATATAGAATTGAACATATAAGTAGCCATAATGGCCCAATGTCATGTTCGCCCTAAGGTCTTCGAAAACATAGAACCGGCCCTGCCGCCTGGTTGCATAACAAAGCCGCGCCTCGACAAAGCAGCCATGGCATGGCACCACAACAGCATGCTTGTGCGGTGTCACCATCTAGACAACCTGGACAAACGGCACAATGGCCCCACCATTTAGAACTAGACTGTCATGATGTTCGTATGTTGTGACGGGATAAAAAAATGAATGTTATATCTCTATTTAGGTTTTATCTTTTTTATAAATTTTAAATTTTAAAATATATATAATTTATTCTTTGACAATAATGGCATCCAATAAGTTAATGTTGGTAATAATATGACAATATCCTACTAAATCTGCAATAAATTAAAATACAACTTTATATTTTTCTTCTATTAATCTCCAACAGTTTTGCAATTTTGGTTTGGTAATTGTGGTTGTTTGCCAACTCCCAAAACGATTTGGCAAAAGAAAAAAAAGACCATCTCCAAGAGTTTGGCAAAACTGACTTGGCAAAACCCAAAAATAGTGGACCCAGCTAGTTTGGCCCGCGTTTCTGTTTTTTCGCGCCCTGGTCGCGCGCTTTTCGTCGCGGAGTTTCTCCTTTGCCGGCGTTTTCTTTTCCTCGCGGCGCCGCTAGTTGCCGACGTCAGTCCGTGTGTTCTCCTTCCAGCAATTTTTGATTCATGCTCTAACTGAAACTCTTGGCTCGATTGAACGCGGTCTGTTGCCAGGGGCTCTTCTTCACAGGTTCAGCACTGCACCGGCAGCCGCTGCTGCCACCGCGGAGGAGCCAATCCAGCCCGCCGTGGAGGTGAAGCACACCCAGCTCCTCATCAATGGCAACTTCGTCGATGCTGCTTCTGGTATGCCAAGCTTAGTACCTTGAACCTGTAGTCGATGGCGTTCATCAGGGTCTCAGCAGCGACGTGTGCGTGCCTTTCACCAGGGAAGACGTTCCCGACGCTGGACCCGCGCACAGGCGAGGTCATCGCGCGCGTCGCCAAGGGCGACAGCGAGGACATTGACCGCGCCGTCGCCGCCGCCGCCCGCAGGGCCTTCGACGAGGGCCCGTGGCCGAGGATGACCGCCTACGTACGTGCGCTGCGCACAGCACAGCACCGCCGCCCCATGTCGTCGGCACACGCGACGCTAACTGACCGACGCGCATGGTCGCCGCCGTGGTTTTCAGGAGCGGGAAGAGGGTATCGCGCGTGGGAGGGTATCGCGCGGGAGGAGGGTATCGCGCGGGAAGTCCGGTGCGAAGCCTCTCGGAGTTTTGCATATATGCGACTGCTGACCCTCTATTTGCCAACTCTCCTAAATTGCCAAAGTAAAATGCAAAACTGTTGGAGACAAGTTTTAGAGCTTTTTGCCAAAAATCAAGGATGCCAAACTCAAAAGCAAAACTGTTGGAGATGCTCAATATTTACTTGCAATATAAATATATCACATCTTTTTTTTGTAACATCCATGTGTTGTAGAATAAAATTTGTCAGTTCCGTGATTTCCTTTGATGACCTATAATAACAATATGCAATTCTAATACTATCTGATTAAAGTCGACAATGGTGAGTTGCCATCGTGACAAGAATTGGCAATCTGCCTGTTGATAACTAAGATAGAAACACCTCTTAGATTTTCCATGTGACAATTCTCATCGACAGTAACACTGATATATAAGTACAAGTTGGAGATATATTTAGACGACCGCCTTTGTAAATGATTTTCAAGAATAAAAAACTTATTGACAACAAACATGCATATAGCTCAGATCAGCCACTACAACGTACCGCCTTTGTAAATGATTTTCAAGAAGAGCGTACGTGGTCAGCATCACACCGATGTTCCAGACGTGCAGGCAATCAACGCCCACCGCTGACGAGGCCAGTAGCGCAACCAAACCGAAACCAACACCCACCGTCGTCAGATTGTTGAAATGAATTAAACTATAATTCGTCCATCCAGCAGCTAACTAATTACTGTGTCATCTAATTACTGTATCATCTAGTTTGAAATGTTTAAACTGCGCGTCTCGCATTCGCATTCGGTGGGCCGGGCACATACAACAGAGAACCAGCTGTTCTTTGCAGCACTGAACGACATAAACAAAAAAAAAATCAATCTGGACAATTCGAAGGTACAGCAGCAGCGACGGTGCAACGTGCAATCCAAACCAACCAGAGGGCGCAAAGATCTGAAGTAATTCTGAACCAGAGGGCGCACGCATCAAGCAAGACAGGATGGAACACGATGGGAAATGACACGTAGGACCGAGACCAATATGGACCCCTAATTCCCCAAACGAATCCAGCCTAACCCGACTATGACGGCGTAGAGAGCCGGGACGCCGAGCGAGACATACTCCCTCCGTCCCCAATTAACTGTCGTCGGGGCTACAGTACCGTGTCCCCAATTATCTGTCGTCCGCTAGGAAGCCCAGCTGCACAGCTACCGCATACCAGGGCCTGTCTTATCCTTACCTCTCCCATCGTGGCCTCACACCACTACACGCACCCGGAAAAAATCCCAACCTCATCCATCCCCAACCTTGCCGGCTGTTCCCTTGCTCCATCCGCAACCTCGCCGTCGCGCCCGCCCTCCATCCACTCCCTTCCTCCGGTGGGCGCCCGCCCTCCATCTGCAGTTCAATCCTGCTCCTCCTCCTCTTTCCTCGTCGCTGGCGGGAGCAGGGGGCTCGCCCCGCCGCTTGAATCCCCGCACGAGATTGGCGGCGAGGAGCGTCGGCTCGGCTCTGGCGAGGCGCGCGGGAGGCAGGCGGCCTCGTCCGTGGCGGCCAGCACGCTGCCTCGACGCGTGCTCGGCCTCCATCCAGGCCGGAGTGGTGGCCAGCGAAGATCTCGGCAACGCTGGCGCCGCCGCGGCCGCGCGGAGCTGCCGTAGCTAGTCCTCGGCGGCCAGCACGCCGCGAGAACACGCCGAGGTAGGTGGCGGCGTTGCCCGCCGGAGCGATGGTGACGCTGGGCGGCACCGGGCTACGCTCGAAGCTTCGCCGTCAGGCCTGCTCGCGGCGCCGTCGGACCTATTCGCCAGCGGGGCCACCGCCCTCTCCGACTTCCGACGCGCCGAGGAGGGCCTCGCCAAGAGACTGCGCACGAACCCGGTGACGGCCATCTGCTGGCCTGGCCGGGCGGGAGGTACCGCGCGGCGGCCGTCATGTGGTTGCCGCAGGTCGGGCACGCTTTGCCGACGCTGGTCGGTGATGTAGGTGCGGCAGCTGCTGTTGAAGATGCTGGTGCACCGGTATAGCAGCAGGCTCCGGGCGGTGGCGGGCTGCTGCCCCGCACCGCAGCAGACGGCGGCGTCGCCGGGCGGCAGCAGCGGAGGAGGGAGGAGCTGTCCACCAGCGGCGAGCAGAGCACGGCGGGGCGGAGCAGCGCGTCCTTGGAGGCGCCCGGCTGGATGTAGGAGTAGTCGAGGCCCTCGACGCTGCCGTAGAGGCTGCCGACGCTGCCTGCCACGCTGTCCTTCCCTAGCAGCTTGACGGCCGCGCCGATGGGCAGGACGAGGAGGGAGAAGAGGAAGTCCACCACGTCCTTGCTCGCCTCCGCAAACAGCAGCCGCTGCACCTTCGTGTCGATGAGGAGCTTCATGCTCAGCGTCGTCGTCGTCGTGTTGGTGGCTGCCATCGTGTAAGCTCGAGCTCAGTACTGTGTGCAGGCTACTACTACCAGCTGCTTGCTAGCGCTCTTGTTTGTGGAGTGGTGTCTGGCAAGCCTGCGTGTTCATAGCAAAAATGGCATATCCATCCAAAAAGTACAGAAGATGAATCACTGGAATGGTAGGGGTAGTCAGTACTTTTACCATTTGCCTTGTTTCTTGTGCCATCTCTCGGACGACAGATAATTGGAGACGGAGGGAGTATAATGCACGCACGATAAACGAAGCCCTACGAATGAGACGGTGGCGGCGGAGGCGCGCGGCGGCACGTACCGTACGAGATTGAGGTGGGTCTGGACGGCGGCGGTGATCCGGCGAAAGTTCTTGCGCGGGTCGAGGCCCAGGCGCCGCCGTGCGCCGTACGGCCCCGACGAGGAGGAGGTCGAGTTCATCTCGCTCCCGGTTCTTGGGGACCAGGTTGTTGTCGTCTCGTGGATAGGAGGGAGTTGATTAGATCTGTTATGATCTGATCTCGCTGATGTGATCTCAGAGAATGCTGGGCTGCTGAGGCGGTGTACTTTACATAGGGGGCGTCCGTGCGGTGGCGGCGCAGTCTACTCGGTACTTTTCGCGAAGGAAGGAAACGCCGGCTCATATTTATCTCGCACTCTGCCGAGGCTATCGCGACTGCCAGAGCCAAACAAAAAAAACATTGTATCGCTCTTCTTCTTCTTCTTTTTTTTTTTTTTTGAAACCAACATTGTGTATCTCGCGTACACTACAACTTTGGTCATGAAAAGACTTCCTTGGCCATGAAAAGAATAATGTAATTTTACAGGAGATGTGTTACGTTGCTCGAAACGAATCACTGGTTCCTCCCTATAAAATTATATTTAGTCATTGGTAATTAAATGTATTTCCTTAGCTTCAATAAGGACGTTAACTTGAGATTATATGTGATGAGGTCCAGATCCGCCGAGCCATGTCCGCCGACCCAGACAACTCGGCGATAGCCTCTTTACTCTGTAAATTCTGGCCCATAGACCAAAGTAGTAGTGAGTGATGAGGGCGCTCATCAATATTGGTTGCAGAACCGATAGTGACGTCATTTCTAGGAACCCCAACAACGAGCTAAAAAATATGATTTTTTAAGACTAGGGGAGACACAACAAACAACCGTGTAACGTCTCGTATCTTCGAGGCTGGATCCGCTTACGTCTGACAGCTTTAATAGGACCAATACTACCCTCAAAGACTAACATTAGTCTTTTTCACAAGACTTTGTCCTCACTCATACGTAACTGAGAAAAACTTTCCGGTCGGTCACCTATCACTCCAAGCCAAACACACTTAACTTTGGGGTTTTTTCGATGGGCTTCCAAAAAAAATTGCAATTTATTGGTATAAGCATCATATTATTCATATTAAGCTCATATTATTCCTATTAAGCTCTGAACCGGGGTCTTACAAACCGCACTAACAAAAGTCATAAGTCACGTGACTTTTCGCATGAAAAATATGTGCTTTGCTCGTTCTCACCATTTTGTCTTACACATGTTTTGAAATAAATATTGAGATTCTAAACAAATTCAAACAAAAAGGTTGTCAACTACAAATTTTAATTTTTCGATATCCACAACTTTGGTTTTAGTCATTTTTCATTTTAGGTCATTCAAGAATTTGAATTTGAAATGTAAGGAAATCCAACCATAATTTTTATTGGATAGATGATTTCTTATTAAAAAGTTTTCAATTACAAAGTTACATAACTTTTTTAGGATCTATAACTTTTGTTTTTGTCGCTTCTTCATTTAAAATCCTTAACGACACTACTATAATAATATCAGTGTCAATTTTAGCTAAAAACTAGCATTGGACATATAAACCGACAATAATGACCTGAATGTCACTATCAGTTACTTCAATCACTGTCAGTTTTAATAAAAACCTAGCAGTGATAGGCTAAGAGATATTATCACTATTGATTTTTAAAAACCAGAGGTGATGGGTCAGCACTATAAGTTAGTTATGTAGCTAAACTCCAGGCAAGCGAAGCGGCAAGGCCAGTAGTCTTGGACTTTAGCCTTTCGCCTATATTTTTTCCGATGAAAAAAGAATTATATTAGATAATAGCTGGGTACATCAACACATTACAATTCCTCCGGATTACACAAATATCCAGAAATTCATCTAAATTATATCCACACCGTGAATAGCTCCAGATCTCAAAACCAAACCTGTTTGATGCTTTGTATGGATGACTGCATTGGGGAAATACTCGGCAACAATTGTTTTCGGCTAGACAGTAGATGCCCAACGGGCGGCCAACATTCCCCGCAGCGGAGTTGAGAAACTTCTTCTTCTTCCTTGTGTCTTTTTTTTTCTTCTTTCTCGCCACCGAAGAACGAGGAAGACCGATCTGAATATTATTCTCCCTAGTCCTTCATCGTAGCCAGATCCAACCACAACAAAATGAAGAAGGGACCGGAGGAAATTATTCCATGGCGGCGACATCATCTCCGCCTTGATGCCGCCGTTTGGAAACACAAGTCTCCATGTCGTCATATCGATGAAGATGCCGATGGCGCAGATGCCGCCTTCATCTTCAACATATCCGCCATAGAGAAAACGATTCCACCCACACCCTCGCGTTGCCGAAGAAGAGCAGGAGAAAGAAATAAATCTCCAATACCAAGAAACTTGGCATGAAGAACCCTAACCTAAAGACTCAATCTAATAGAAAAAACTTATTAGAAAATAATAGATCCCCACCCCCTCCGACCTCCGGCGATATACCGGAGGAGGAGGGAGGGAGACCAGCGGTGGAGACGCCGAACGGCGGCGGCGGCGGGAGTCAGGCGCTGCTGCCCTTTCGGTGACATGGGACGACTGTTGATTGCCTTTCGCCTACATGAGTGTGTAGTACCAGCACATCTGAGTCCAAACGGATTTAATTTCAGTCTTTTTTTTGTACTAATTGAGGATACGGTTTCAGGAGTTTCTAAAACTCCGATTGATGAATAAGAATATTATACTTATGTTTTTACCTTAAAAGTATAATAGAAGCAAACACACAAATGACACACACATCGGTACATCATACTCTCTTCATTCTAAATTACAAGAATATGTTTAGACATAACGTTGCTCTAGATACATAGCAAATTTGATGTAAAAAAGGCAAAACAACGTATAATTTAGAACGCAGATAGTACTATAAATTTGGGTGGCTCTACAATTTGGTTATCACTATAAATTTGACTCTCGCCATTTCTTAGGCCCCTGAATATATTAGCCCCCTCTTATCGCAAGTGATAATCGGCGCGAATGCCATTCTGCTAACAAATTATGCACCAAACGAAAGGATCCAAATTGAAAAATAGTATCAGTATTCACCCTTGTGTTAAAAAAAATGGAAAACACTGTGAGGTTAATTGACCCGAACAGGTCGTCGTTGCAGTCGCAGCTTGCTGCAGCTAGCCTTGCAGTTGCATTGCACCCCCCGCTGCAATCTGTCTTGACTTCAATATGACAACACCAATACACCATGCTCAACAGACTATTCCGCCGAGTTCCTCTTCCTCCTACGGGTATCGACTCCCCATCCCCGGCGGTGGGTAGTACGACGGCGACGTCCTGCCCGCGCCGTCGATCTCGGGGTGCCGTGTCCCCGGCGGTGGGTAGTACGACCCGCCTGAAGGCGCCGGGTGGTACGGTAGTGCACGGTCCACTGTGCCTGGCGGCGGCGAAGGCGCCGATCTTGGATAAACTGGGTAGGCCGAGCCTGACTCCGGCGGCGGCGGGTACGTGCCGGTCGGAGGGGTCAAATTGGACGCCGGTGGTGGCGGGTACCCGCTCGGCGGCGCCGGTGGGTAGTTCGTCGACGGTGGCGGCGGGTAGCTGCTGTAATGTGCCGGAGGCGCCGGGCAGGCTGCACACGACGACGCAGGCGGTGGTGGCGGGTACGCCGTAGCAGCCGCCGTCAGCGGCGGCGGGTACCTGGGGAACTCTGCCGAGGGCGCCGGACAGGCAGCACATGACGCGGGTGGCGGCGGGTATGCTGTAGCTGTAGTAGCAGCAGCCGGCGGCGGGTAGCTGCCGTTGCTTGGAGCTGGAAACTGTGGATACGGCGGCGGCGGAGGAGGCGGGTAGCTGCGTGGGGACAGCAATTCTTGCAGTGGCGGATACAGAGAAGCGGAAGCGGGAAGTGAAAGCTTTGGCGGCGGCGGGTACCCGCCGCTCTGTGGCGGGAAGTTTGCCGCCGCCGCGGGTGGTGGGTACGGCGCGCTCGGCGGAGGCGCGCAGCAAAAGCTCGGATTTTGAACCGGCCGCGCACCGCCCGGCGCCGGGTAGAGCTGCGGCTGCGGGCGCACGCCGAGAGCAGGGCCCGTGCCGCCGCTGCTGATGGCGTATGCGAAGCTGAGCGTGCCGTTCGGCTTGCAGTCGGGGGCGCTCACCTGGTACCTGACGTGCAGCAGCCCCGCGTCGTCTCCGGCCGCAGCCAGGTCGGCCACGGGCACGCTAGCCGTGCCGACGAGCTTGTTGCCGAGGATCGGCACCTGCGCCTTGACCTCGAACTCCACCACCCCCAGCTGCTGCTGCTGCTGCGCGCCATCCCCGTCGAGGTCGAACGCGAATACCGCGTCGTCCCAGTCCGGGTTCTCGCCGCCGTCGGCGTCCGGCTGCGTCTTCTCCCGGCGGCCGCCGAGGGACACCGCGGCGTAGAGCGGTGGCTTCTGGAACGGGACGAAGGCCCGCACGCCGCGGCAGGAGATGGACCTGATGGTGATGCGCCGGCCGCCGGAGCCCGAGCCCGACGACATGGCCGGCTTCGATCTTACTGGCTTTGGAGCTCGGTGCGGTGGGGAGGGAAATCTGAGGGCCGGCTTGGACGATGAATCTGGAGCGAGACAGACTTAGACTGCCTCGCAGTCGCAGATGGATTTGAGGAAAGAAAGATTTGACCTTGGTGCTCTTTGGTTTATTGGATCTCGGTGCAATTAATTTGCTGATGTCTCTGTCTGTCTGATCATGGACAGATGGACAGAACAGTAGTGTGACTCGCCTGTTCTTGCCTGCAAATGGACTTTGCCTCCATCTTTAAAAATCTACCTTTTGAAGATAGACAAAATGAATTTCATATGATAATGATAAATAAAACGAATTTCATATAATATATGTGTTTGCTAGCACTTGCAGTTGCGGGGGGTTTGGAGTTGTTTGGTGCATCATTTAATTGTTTACTGAAGTTTCTGAGACCGATATGTGTTTGAACACACTAAATTTCCATTTTGGAAACAAATATGTTCAGTTCACTTTTGGACGAAATAGAAATAGAAGAAAAAAAAACATAGCTAATCATCTTCCAGTGACGCAAAACATGAACCACGAGCCGTGTCTGATGAGTCATGAGTACTACCACTTGTCCTTTTCCCTCTTTTTATTTTTTTTTCTTCTTCTTCTTCTTCCGCCTTTTTTCATTAGCACACTTGAATGATGCTCGTACAATGCGTGTGAGACAGTGTGACTGCGAGAGCTCACCACACATGTACAACAATCTAAGAGTATTTGTCAACACACACAAAAAGCATGTCTACGTCGAAGCAAGAAATTCCTCTCGAGGAAGTGTAACTTCTATGCTCCTTTGCAACACGGGACCCTTTTTCCAAATCCTACATTGCTCCTATGAAAATTTCCTATAGAATTCATTTCAAATTTCTCATACATTTTTAGCTGATGATGGGTAACTCTATTCTGTACTTGTCATTTTAGAGCAGGTTTAATACTTTTCTTTTTCCTTTTATTTTTTTCTCCTTTGTCAAATACAGTAATTATTATCACACCTATATTTTGTATATACTCTATGTATTTTTAGATGCAAATATTCAAAAAATAGGTGTGACAATTATTTTTTTGTATCAGAAAAATATTTGTCATCATGGATGTATCTTTTGAAGGGATGGAGTAATGCCCATATTTTTCATCAGAAAAATAGACATTGGTACTAGGTGATTCCATTCTAGTAGTACTAGCTTGTTTCTCGGTAATGCCCTTCTACTCTACGTATGTACAAGTTCTTCCATCAGAAAAATATTTGTCATCATGGATGTATGACCTACAAAAATATATTTCTTCTCTAATTTGAAATGTCACTATTTGTAGATTTGAATTAGATTGTTTCAAATACTGACTGCATACAAATTTTAAATAAAGAAGCAGGAAAAAAGTTAAACTAGCCCATAACCATTATATTATACTAGTAGGATGTCCCGCGTTATTTGCGGGTATGAAGTAAAAATCTCATCTATACGCATGTTTTTAGAGGATCACATGTAATCCATGTAATATATAGTTTTTGCTAGATTTATGTTTACAAACGGTTGTTTGTTTAGAAACAGTTTAAATTTTTGAAAAAGTTATCGAAATATATTTATGTGGGGTCTTGTTTTGAAGAGTTTATTGCGAGGAACACCATGGTGCAATTAGATTTTAATTACGATATTTGGTTTAGGCGCTATGACTTTTTTTTTATTTCAAAAGAAATAGCTAGTGGGAAATAAATGAGAGCTTTAGTGGAGGTAACTCCTCTGATGATGTCAGCTGATATCATTCTTTAGCTCTCAACCAATCAGGATCAAGAGAACAGGCTAGAGAGGGGTTCAATATATAGGAGTTATAGATTACATCATCACAAAGTGACGCCAGGACCAATTAGACTAGACCAACCTAGCAGGGGGCTCGTTCCATTATAGTATCAAATTATTAATATCATTGAAGTTCTCATGAAATATGTTTTGATAGTATATACTGGTTTGCGTTTTATAGGCTATAATATCTACTTTTAAATGAAAAAACATCAAAGTGAGAAAAGTTTGACTTACTAAGCCAAAACTACAATGAACTATCATTTAGAAGGGATGGAGTACTAATATAAGTAATGTGTGTTCTAGGTACATGTACTCTATCCCGTCCTGCAAAGAATGTCATTTTCTGATAAGTCAGATATTTTTAAATTTAACTAAATAGCATAATTAGTATCGTTGTTAGATGAATCATTGAATATATTTTCATAAAAAAATTATTTGGAGACACTCATATGCATGGGTTCAGGTTTTCCCACAAGAAAAGGGTTGTGTTGTGATAGTCTCAAATGACTGTGACCCATTTATTTAATTAGATCGGATGATCAGAGTCATCTATTATTTTTAAAGGTAATGTGTACAATAAGAAAAAAGTTTAGGTATCATTATTTAGATCTAATTGATGCATACATAATCTAGATATGGCGAATCATCATTGATGACACACCATTCTGGAGCAGTAGTCAGCTGTGTACGTGATGCTTGTGCTATGTTTAGGCATGGCGATTCCCGGCCGTCCTCCGATCCATTGTTTTGTTTGCACCCCAATAACAACGAGGACGCGCTATAGCTTCTCCCTCCTATGGATAGCACAATCATGTCCGAAACGGGAAAACGAGGAGGCGAGCTTCCCGTCCCTCCTCCTCCCCCCCATTCCGGCCGCTCCGCAGCAGGGCCGGCCCATGCCCATGCGGGTGAGGTGGTGACGAGTGACGACGCGGCGGCGCGCGTTCACCGGACCGGCGGCGCGGCCCACCGGAGACGACGATGAAGGGGAGGCCGCTGTTCAAGAGCCCTCTCCCCCGCAGCTACCTCTCCGATACCTCCAGCGTCTCGTCGGCCGCCGTCGCCACCACCCACCGCGTCTACCAAGTCTGGAGAGGGAAGAATGTACGTTCGTTCGTTCGTTCTTGATGATGCTCCTTCTTTGCTAATAATGGCGATCGAAGCGGCCGATCCTGAGATAGGTAGATGCATGGCTGAATGAAATGCAGAGATTCCTGTGCGGCGGTCGGCTCATCTTCGGCCCGGACGCGAGCTCCATCGTGCTCACGGTGGCGCTCATCATGACGCCGCTGGCGCTCTTCGTCGCCTTCGTCTCGTTCCGGCTGGCCGAGCTCATCGGCAAGCCGCTCGGCACCGCCGTCCCGGCGACGGCCATGGCGGTCGGCGTATTCGTGAGTCCGTCAATCAGTCACACGGACCAATTCTAGCACGAGACGACCATCACTGCGAAACCTACCGATGATTCTCTGGTGCAGGACGTCGTGGTGCTGGTGCTCACCTCGGGTCGTGACCCCGGGATCATCCCCCGGAACGCGCGGCCGCCGGATCCCGACGACCTGCTGGCGACGGACAGCTCCTTCACCTCCCAGCCGGCGTCGTCGTCGACGTCGACGTGGTCGCTGCCGCCGACGCGCGACGTGTTCGTGAACGGCGTGGTGGTCAAGGTCAAGTACTGCCACACGTGCATGCTCTACCGCCCCCCGCGCTGCTCCCACTGCTCCGTCTGCAACAACTGCGTGGAGCGCTTCGACCACCACTGCCCCTGGGTCGGGCAGTGCATCGGCCGCCGGAACTACCGCTTCTTCTTCCTCTTCATCTCCTCCACCACCTTCCTCTGCCTCTACGTGCACGCCTTCTGCTGGGTCAACCTGCTGCTCCTCTCGCGGCGGCGCGGCGGCGTCGGCTTCGGCGAGGCGCTCGCCGAGTCGCCGCTGTCGGGGTGCCTCATCGTCTACACCTTCGTCACGGCGTGGTTCGTCGGCGGGCTCACGGCGTTCCACTCCTACCTCGTCTGCACCAACCAGACGACGTACGAGAACTTCCGGTACCGGTACGAGCGCAAGGCCAACCCCTTCAACCGCGGCGCCGGCAAGAACATCGCCGAGATCTTCCTCTCGCCGATCCCGCCGTCCAGGAACGACTTCCGGAAGAAGGTGTCGCCCGCCGACCCGGACGCCGCCGCGCTCTACTACCTCGGCCCGCTCACGTCCGAGTCCAGGATCAGCTTCTACACCAGGGCCAGCCTCAGCTTCGACATGGCCAAGGCCAGCTTCGACCTCAACTACTCCGCCAAGCGCACCAGCGTCGCGTCCTCCGACTTCGGCGACATCTACGGCGGCGGCGGCGGAGGAGGAGGAGGACATGGGGCGCTCGACAGGGCCTCGTCGACGACGCACCAGCAACCGCGGCACTCCATCTTCGGCGCCGGCGGCGGGCCTGGCAGGGAGAGCAAGAAGCAGGCAGAGGACGAGGCGGACGCCGTCACGGCGGAGCTCGGGGCCACGATGCACAAGCACTACGGCAGCGCCGGCGACCGGACGCGCGCGAGGAATGAGTTCGAGGCGGTGTGATCGATTGAGAAGAAGCAAATTAATTAATAATGCCGTCGTTCTCAGCTCGATCGTGAATGCGATTTTGTGTGATGTACGTATGTTATGTGTAAGTAGCCTCAGTTTATTTCGTCCTCCTGTTTGGAAATGGATGGCTCATAGCAGTCTACATCAAGGAAATCTGGTACAATGTAGTTCAAGGCTTCATGTATATATATACATGCATGTATGTATATAGGCTGCCTATGCCCGCACATATATTCGTTCAATACTAGTAATTACCGTCACACCTTGAGATTCAAAAAAAAAAAAAAAAAAAATCCACCAAACACCTCCCTTATCGATTCTTTTTTTTCACCGCACAAGACTCACCCATCGAGGAATTGAACTAGGAGTCGTACCGGCTCCGCTACCGTGCCGCGCGGTCGAGGAAAATATCAAACAATCAAACAGTGTCTATATGTTACGTGAGAGCGAGCACTTTGATATTAGGTCCCAGAAAAAAGCACATTTATGTGATTTTGGTTCCACCACTGACTAAATTTAACATCAAAAGCCGTTTTCACATGTGAGTGTTTAGCTGGGCTTCTCAAAAGCCACAAATGCTATAGGTGAAGATCCTCTAGAGAGGCATGTGATGCTCACCATCTTAATTCTTTATCGCTACCGGCATTGTCTAGTCCATAGTTAGGGTTCAAAGGTTAGGGCTTTGGGCTCTAACAACCCTCTCTCAAATCCCTCAATTAGGTAGTTGTGGCCTCTTCTAGTCGCAAGAAATCGATTGGGTCAAAAAAGGGCGGGAGTGGAATGACTTGATGCGTTTAGCATGAAACGGCAGGTGCTCTGCCTTTGCATTAAGTTGATGCGTTAGTGCAGTAACACGAAAACGCTAATGATGAAGGGGGATAGGGGCTAGGGCGATAAACCGATGGCATTGTGCAAAATGAATCCATAAGGCGGGGAGCAAGGGTATGGTGATGGCAGAATTCACTGGAATGGCATAGAGAGGTTGGAGGAAAGCTACCGTTGCCATGTTGCCGGCGGCTATGGAGCTTGGTTTGGATGGAGGCAAAAGATGGCTTGGGATCGTTGTTATGTCTGACTAAATTAATGTAGGCCGTCCGTATCTTCATCCAATGGGTTTTTTTTAAAAAAAAAAAAACGAGTGCTCCATGGTCCTAGAATACACAATTGTTTCATACCCTCAGTCATTCACTTACACTCATATTCACCTCAATCCATAGTCTTGGAATGGATTAAGATATAAATACATAGAAATAAGGCCTTAAGAACTTAAGAGTCATGTGTCCTAGGTTCAAAACGATAGCATACATATATATGCTGCTCATTTTAGGATGTGCTTTTATGTGATAAACTAGGATGAAATAATTTTGTTTCAACTAATTTTGTTTCCCAAGGGTTCCTACTTCCTAGTTTACAATATAGCTGCAATCATCCTGGACAGAAACGAAATCTGCAAGCACGCGAAGAGTATTGTATTTCTCCACTGCATGGTGTCCATTTTTGTGCTCCCTCAAGCTCCATCAAATTTTTATTTACATTAATTGTCTTGATCAAGACTTAGCTCGAGACAATTTGCTTTGATCTCACAGTTGAGCTGAAGCCTGCATGCACTAATTAACCATAAAACTTAAGTTGATAGAAAAGTATGGATAACTCACTCATATTTCAACCAAAAAAAGACATAGAACCTAAGTTGATGGTAAAAAAGTATGGACAATTCACTCCGTATTAGCCAAGAATGAAAGCCGACAACAAATAAATCAAGTCTTTCGACTCTGGAATAAAGAACGACTGGCTTCACTACCAGTCAACAAGTAGCACAAAACAAGGACTAGATTAATCGACTTCATCTGTGGTTGGTATCTGACTGTGCTCAATCAACAACAGGTCCCTTTCATGATTGATGCAATCTGAGAAATAAACTGGCGGTCTGGCAAGCACTCATAAAGTCCATATCCAAGTGCTGCTAATGAATGCATCTATTAGGAAAGTTGAGCATGCATAACAACAGTAAACCTTCATCTGCAGTACAACAACAACATTGGCTTTGAGTCCTAAGCAAGTTGGGTACACTGGAGATAAAACCTAACATGAAGGCTACCAACTGAAACAAACCATACGGATCTACACTAGAAAGAGCAGGAAAATGTCACATTTGTACAGCTCAGATAACAGAAGACACATTTCTCAAGAAAACTAGTGTTAAAAACAATTACACTCACAATATTTTTTTTCTTAGGAATGTTTTGAAGCCCAAGACCAGGAGAAACATCTCATGCATTTCTGTAATCAAAGACCCAAAACTCATCCAGCTCCAACAGAAAGAAATTTCTGTTGCCAATATTATGGCAGGTGCACAGCTCCTAATTAATGCAAGATGTTCTTTTAAGGAATTTCTGGTGCTTAATGAAATTGTTTGATCTTTATTTTGATGATGGTGCTCATACCTTTTCTTGTGCATGTGCAACTTTCAGTTGTGGTGAGACCGTGAGAGCTCCAAGAAAAACTTGGCAACCTAATCTCCTTACCTGGATACAAATGAGATAGATGATCAGTACTGCCCACTGCATTGTAAAGATAAGAATATATTACTCACCAACTGTCCATTTCTCATACATCCAGTGACCACTGTTGATTGAGAAAAGCTAATTTTACTTTTGAGCCATCAATACAACAGATGGTTAACCAACTTCTCATAGAAACAAACAATTAATCAAATACACATATGGCTAAAACAGTACACATCTTGGCTCCTGAGGCACTGTGGCTCACTTGGATCCCCCCCTCCTGAAGGCTGTCTCACAAAGATCTGGTGGAAACTCAATGTGGAAGCCAACCATATTCACCAGAGACAGCCTTCAAGGGAGAGAGGGACCAAGAGAGCCATGCCATTTATCACTCTTAGCTCTAGGTTTACAGTTCAGACAACATTGGAGTTGTAGGCACAAGGGATTGAGAGAACTTGGTGAACATTTATATAGTGTCCCGAAGCTACTATATATGCATGATGCAGTTAACACATACTATTAAACTAATCTGACCAAGACAGGCAACAACTGAGGTATAATTAAAACAATATGGTGCTATTGGATTATAGATAGGTAAAGTGACAAATATAGGCTCAACCACCTCGAAAGAGACCAGATACTTTACCGAGTGGAACTATCTTTCTGAAGACATCTTTTGTCCAATGGTATCTGACTGTGCCTATCAATTGGTCCAACTCATGGCTATATTTGATTCCTACTTGTTATTTAACCATCTTTCCTGCTTGATCACCTAGTATCATAAGGCTACAACAAATTAAACAGCTTTGTATCAAGAGAAAGCTATGCTCATGTTCCTGTATACATGATGTTCACCAGTCTTTATTCATATGCATAAGAAAAATAATAGTACATGCCAACAGAAGTTCTTAATAAGTTGCGTAAATAGTTTAGCTGCATCACAAGGCTCGCTGGCCTCTTTGAAGACGAATCAGAAATTTTACCCGCAAGAATGCAAGTACTTCCCTAAATTAATCAAACTGCAAAGGAGTGGGCTGCCCTAATCAAAGTAGAATGCTTGCATAGCCATATGAAAATGCTGTGGTACAAGGAACTGTCTTTAGCATCTTATGAACATCACTCACTACACAAGAATACAACCACAAGGAGAAATCACATAGCAGTATACATAGTTGAAGATGTTCTGAACCAGGCAATTCAGTTGTCGCATCTGCATATGTTAAACAAGAGTCCAGCAGCATTCTCCCAGACAGACTAAATAAAAACTGACAAGAGATAGAGTAGAGTATAGAAGTCCTAAGTGACCCTTTGGTTTTAGGAGTAGCCAAATCGCTTTTATCTAAAGAAGCACTACCGCACTAGGTGAAAGATTCACAAAGGTGTAAATATGGATCGCAGTTGGTACGATAAGTAGTTAATTGTCAATGTCAGGATCTCTGGGGGCCTCTTTTGCTGCCCAGCATATCAATGATAAGTCAATAGAAGATTCTTGCAGTTACAAAAAAAAAAATTGGTAGCAGTGACCTGAGGAAGCATGAAAACACACCATAACTTGGATTTCCTTTATTTCAAATGAGCTGAGGAAGAATAGCTGGGCCACAACCATAAAATAGTTCAGAAGAAAATAACATTAACAGGTTTGCCACTCTTCGACTGATGAACCAGAAACAGCTATCTAATTCAGTTTCATATGATAGATAACAAAGAAAAAACATATAGATGTAAATAATAAAATTCATCTACAAAATTCAAGGATAAATGTAAAAGCAAAAGATCATTGGGCTAACTACACAAATGAAGAAATATGGTTGTGATTTAGTAGCATTTAAAATTTGACACTGCCACATCATTACAAGCCTACCACTAGCAGACTGCAGATATACTGCTTTGAACTAGCTGCGTTTAGGCCCAATACGATGCAGTGAATCATGGTAAAATTGGTACCAACTGTTTTTTCATGAAAGAATATGCAAGACTGAATTGTCCAAGGACAAGTTCATGCAAAAACATGTAGCTAATAAATCCCCAATTGGTACTATGTGAAAGAGTCAGTATAAAAAGCATAAGGGTGAGCATAGCGACTTGGCATATGTATGCTGCTTGCCTGCTTCACATGTGCTACCAAATGAATAACTACAACTAAGAATCAAGTAATAAACAAAACAAAAACATTGGAAATTATATTTCCCTGAAGTAGACAGAACTACCAAATGTCACATTGTGGACATAAACAAAGCATTGAGATCAGTGCAACGACCCACAAAGATGGTCCAGCCATAGATTGGGCTCCAATGGCCAATTCAACAATGCAATTTGTCTGCAGCAGCAGCAGTGACTAGTACCCTCTCATAGCAACTAAAGATCATTGTTGGACTGGCAAAATCCCCCACGCATTTCAGGGATTGAGATCTCTGTCTTATACTCGAGTCATTTGAAATGTACCTAGTTAATCCAATACATTGCACATATTTCACTCCTGTGCCACGCTCTTGCCAACAAGACCCTTCCCTTGCAAATGCTCCATCTCCGCCATTGCCCCAGCAGACGCCACTGTGGGCAACGCATCATAGGAGGATCCATTATGCCTCCTCCCCGTACCGGCGCTGCTGTCAACCCCGAGCCACCTGGCCACCCCGAGGAGCACCCCGGCCGCGACGGCAGCCACGACGACGCAGTGCACGGACAGGGCGAGATCCATGACGGCGACGGCCCTGAGCCTGGCCTCCTCGACGTCGCACCGCGTGGGCGGGCGCCGCTGCGGCGTCCAGGAGGCGGTGGCACCCCGCGGGCACGCACGCGTCGACGTAGAGGTTTAGCCCGGTCTGCGCCGCCCAGAGCCCGCCCACGGCGCCCGCGCAGGCGAGCCCCGCCTCGGCGACGAAGTGCGCGGCGGCCGCCGTCGAGCCCCTCGGCGCGGAGGCGGAGAGCGACGCGGCGAGGGAGGCCGCCGCCGCGGCGAGGAGGAGGAGGCGCGCGACGGCGAGCGCGTGCGCCTGGAGGTCCGATGCCAAGACCGAGGCGGCGAGAAGGTCGGCCGCGCGCGAGCAGCAGGAGGAGCGGCAGGGAGAGGAGAAGCGGGCGGAGGAGAGGGAGGTGCGGAGGGAGGAATGGGAGCGGGAGGAGCGGGAGCAGCGGGGGGAGGAGGAGGAGCGGCAGCAGCGGCGTGGGGGAGAGCGGGAGGAAGGCGAAGGGCAGCGCGAGGAGCGGCGGGAGGAGACGGATGAGCGGGTGGCGGAGCAGGCGGATGAGGCGGTGGTGGTGGAGGGAGGAGGGCGAGAGGTGGGAGACTGCGGCGACGAGGAGGTGGGAGAGGGAGGCCGCGAGGAGGGAGAGGGAGAGCGCGAGATGGCACGTGAGCAGCAGCGCCTCCGCCATTGGGGTCGGTTGGAGCGCGGCCGGGTTCCCAAGGAGGAGCAGTCGGTGCCGGAGTTTTTGGGCAGGGTAGCGGAGGAGGGGAGCAGGAAGCAGGGCGGCGAGAAATGCGGCGGGGCGGTGGAGCGAGAGCGACGAGCGAGAGTGCGGTCAGCAGTGGCCACGAGGAGGACGGAGCGGGGCACCGGTTGCCGCCGTCATCCGGTCGTCCCGGCAACCGGCATTGAACCGGTTTTCTCCGGAAACACAACACCAAGAAAGCTTGGAACCACTTTTTTTTTAACTCAAGAATCAATTTAATCCGTGCTAGTCAATCTACCATCTCTTAATATCGAAACCGCAGGAAGAACCGCGGCCGGAGGAGCTGGCCACGTCGATAACAAATCCTCGGCCGTCAGATCTCAATCGGACGGCTCAAATCACACCGCAAGTCTTTTTCAAAAACACTGTGCATATACTGTTTACAACTGCTAACCCCTTTTTTTATTTAAAAACCGTCAGCCCTATCAATTTCATCCTAGACTAAAAAATTTCGTACCTACAAAAAAAAAAAAAACTTTTAATTTATTTGTATAGGTATTGCAATTAAACGAAAAAATAATAAAATTGACATAATATTCGATTTGCAACTCTAGGCGCAAAATTATTAGGGTCCTCTGAATAGCATTAACAAATACACGTCTCACTAGAAAAGTATAATCTTTTTAAAGAGTTCTATTTCTTACAACAAATGGTCAAATTAATAGAATCTCGAACCGAGAAAAGAAGATATAAATTCATGCGTTAATAATTTATTTTAATTTTTAAAATTTTTAAGAAAATATTATATTATTATATTCCTCTTACTAAAACCATATAATTAAAACATACAAATTGCATGCAATATTTATATCGCCAAATAAGTTTAATATAAAAATAGATCCAATTCTCGAAAAACCATAACTATAGATAAAAAAGGGACAAAGAATATACATTTCTACAGTATAAGCACCATCAAATTCATGCTTTGGGTCCTCTGAATAGCATTAACAAATACACATCTCACTAGAAAAGTATAATCTTTTAAAGAGTTCTATTTCTACAATAAATAGTCAAATTAATAGAATCTCGAACCAGAAAGAAGATACAAATTCATGCGTTAATAATTTATTTTAATTTTTAAAATTTTTAAGAAAATATTATATTATTATATTCCTCTTACTAAAACCATATAATTAAAACATACAAATTGCATGCAATATTTATATTGCCAAATAAGTTTATTATAAAAATAGATCCAATTCTCGAAAAAGCTGTAACGATAGATTAAAAAAGGGACAAAAAATGTACATTTATACTGTATAAGCACCATCAAATTCATGCACCATTTGTATCATAACATATTTAAAAATACAAATATCGATATTATATGCCGAAGATACATTCAAAATACTTGTATAACATTTTTTGATCTCTCCATCGTCCACGTCGTCTCCTCCTGCTGTCCGTCCGATCGGCCCCTTGCTGTCAGAAAAAAAAAGAGAAACAACCGCAGGGAAAGATCGCCTGTCCACGCGAAGCTTCCAGCTGCCCCACGAAACCACCACGACCGCCCCTCACGCAGCCACGGACAAACACAGATGCACAGAAAAAAAAAAGTCCGACCTCCCCGACGCGCCACCAGCATCAACGCCGCCGTTCCGCTCCTCCACACCGCGTCGCCGATGCCGAGTTGCCCCGGTCCTCTCCTCCACGCTCAGATAACCCGGCGCCCAAGTTCAAGTTGCAGCTCACGCTGAGACGGCCGCCGGATCCCGCATCGCCGGCGCTGCTCTGCCCCCGTCCTCTTCTCCAAACCTTCGCCGGCTCTAGCTTCAACCGTCGCTGGAGAAGCCCGAGGTAACCCACCGGTGTTGCCTTTACCAAATCCATAGCACCCAGCTTCTATCGTCACCGGAGAAGCCCGATGTAGTTCACCGGTACTAGCGGTGCCTGCTGCGTCCTCTTTTACGTTGCTGCCCAAGATAACACGTCCGACACGTCGTTATTAGTTCTGTCTTCAATACCGTCGAAGCGATTTTCATTTTTGCTGTGTCCCTGCATTATCTCTGCTATGAGGGCAATATCTGTTTACAAACTTCCCAGTTGCAAAGCATGAACACAGGCCACAAGCGAAGCCGTGTTCATCTTGATAATCAAGAGTTGCCATTAAACTAACTAAATTATGGATGATTGAATTTGCCACTGTGCTAATGCATATTACTCAGACTCCGTGGACTCCAGCGTTCCACTCCTTCCCTGTCTGACCACCACGATGTTTCAAAACGCACCAGGTGTGCATTGTCCGCAGCTTCAAGTTCCAAAGGCAATTTCCTTGACTTCTTCAGAGAATCAAATAATCTGTTTTTTTCAGAGCCTATTTACGGTATAGCTTACCTTTAGTAAGCATGTACTATCGTAACTTCGGTTCACCCGCGGCAACGCGCGGGGTGTCAGCTAGTTTTTTTTAAAATTTAACTAACTTTATAAAAAACATAACAACATCTATGACATAATATATATATATATATATATATATATATATATATATATATATATATTATATTATATTATATTATATTATATACGGCAGCGCTATTCTACACACTAGATAGTGTAGAATATTATTTTAGTAAATACTGAATAATGTTCAGTATTAGTCAGTAGTTGACGTCAGTATTCATCAGTATTACGAAATACTAAGAAATACTGATACGTAAATACTGAATAATACTGAATTTTGTTCAGTATTAGTCAGTATTAGATACTTGGTGTAGAATATTATTCTACACCTAATATGTAGAATAGCACGTGTATATTATAAATATATATTCTATGGCAAATCTAATAGTACACCATAAATCTTAACGAGATACTCGGTTAAAGTTTAAAAAGCTTGATTTTAACGACTCTAGAAATCTATCTTTTTAAGAATGGAGGAAGTAAAAACAATAATAGTTGCACATGTGGAGAGAGAGGGAGAGACTCAACCAATGCCCACTGACATACTGTAGACGTAAGACGTCGCAGGGGCTCCTTGTTTGTTTACTATTTAATGGGTCCTACACGATGCTTAGACATTAAGACTCTCATGACCCGATGCTCATAGACAGACTTGCTGACACATCGATGCTCACCATTTTGGGTAGTTTAAGAGCTTCTTCCTCGATCTGAGCATACAGAATAGCCTTAGTAAAAAAGCATCAAACCACATACTACTCTGTCCCAAATTATTTGTCGTCTCCGGTTTTCGTGTCACAAGTTTGACTCGATTTATAGAAAATACGTGCAATATTTATGTCTCCGAATAAATTTGTTAAAAAACTAGACCTAGAGATCTTTCCGATGATACTAATTATGATACTAATTGATGATATTAATTATTTATAAAAATTGCCGGTAATTGTTTCTCGGAAAGCGAAAGCGACAGTTATTTTGGGACGGAGGGAGTATGCCTAAAGGCGTTGGGGCTATCACTCCACACCCCAACAACTGTACTTGTTTTTTACTGGTCCCATCATTATCTTTCCTTTTTAAAATGTAGCTCAGCTTTATGTTAAAAGAAGTCATGCATGACCGTATTTGCCACAAACCCACAACGCATTTGGAACAGGAGCCTCAGACGAAGCACTAGTTCCTCTACATGATCCTACTCCCCCTGCGAGATCACCATAGTTGTTGATTTAGACCGTGGACAAAGACATGTACGATGGGACACCCAGCCACGCCGTAGCATTGGGAAAGGCCTAATATGAACTTGCAACTTTGAATGAATGGATCTCAAACTCCACCTACAAGCTATAGCTATAGTTTGGCCAAGCAAATCTAAATTTGTGGAGTATTTGGAGTACTAAGCTATTGTTGCAAGCATAGTTTTTAAGGTGGTAAGATGAGCTGCGACGCTCCACTCCCTTCCAGAAGCCTAGGCGAGTTAGGTGCTTGGCAAAGTGACCCCATACACATACTCTAACCTTCCATAGGATAACACAAACATACACTTATACGTACCTTTCTGTGGATGGAAGCGAATTTAGGATAGCATATATTAATTATTCATAGCAATTAGGCAAATACATCAGACAAACAAACATAAATGAGAATATCTGTGTCTGAGCTATCAATTCCAACTAGCAAACTCTAACATAGAATGAATAGGAGAAAGGTACAGACCGCAGACAAGAGAAAGTAAAGTAGAGCAGAGGAGCACAGGATGGGAACGAGGGGGGAAGAGCAAAGGAAGGAGGAAGAGCAAAGACACACGGCTTCTCGGGAAAAAGCAGAGTTGCCCGCGGTGGACGGAGAGGGAGTCACAGAGAAGAATCGCTGTCGTGGCAGGAGTCCTGGACGGGGCGGAGTCGTAGAGCAGCAATAAAGTCAGGGTTGCAGACGGCTTTGTAGTTGCGAATGGAGCGGTGCAAGGTCACAGACAGGGCAGTGCAGAGTCGAGCGGACGGGCCGAACTCGCCCGCCTACGCCGGTTTCGGCGTCGGATATTACATTGCGCCGCCGCCCTCTTCTCTCTTCCTCTCTCCTTCCTTTCCCTCTCCCTCTCCCTCTCTCGACTAGCGCATGGGGATTGGGGAGTCATTGGCGGGAGGTGTAGGCGTGCATCACTTCTTTTCCCGCGCGGGCATCCGGCGGCTCTTTTCCCGCACACTCGCATCGCTTCGCCCGCACCTTTTCGTCGTAACGGCATCTGCTTCAGCCAGTCCAATGACTACGCGGCACCTTCTGACGCCAGGCGACACCATACAGGAAAAGGATACGGCGAACCAAATACCCTGTTTGAAAATCCGCTAAGCAATGCCTTAAAAAGTATGGTTGCGGGACCAACCAACAAATTCAAAAGGGTTCATCTACAGGGCACTCAAGTGTGCCCACACTTTATGGTTGATCTCCTCCGCCGCGGCCACCTTGTTCCCCTCCCCCTCTTGCTAGAGCTCCATTATAGCCATGCTAGGCGACGCTGCGATGCCCCCGCGCACTTTCTAGCCTGGTCGCCTCCACCATCACTAGGATCCTAAAGCCAACCACCATCTAGTCGCCCTACCTCCCTTAGTCAACCCCTTCTATACCCATTGTAGAAGTCTTAGGGAAAATCGGGTGCTAAGCATGTTTGAAACAGTTGAGTGTGGTATAGCCGTATAGCTTTACCGAATTAAAAAACATTTATGGCATGTTTAGATTCTTTTAATATTCTACCACTTTTAAAATCTTAATTACAGGCCAACATCAATTTCAAATGTCGCGACCCCAACGGCCATATCTCCGCTCACATCAGCGAGTATTATGGACACAAAAAAGCTCCTTGTGGAGACCCAACTACCATGTTTAGTCTAGGTGATCGAAGTTTAATATAGTGATCCAGGCAGATCCTTAAGCATGCTTTGCAATGAATTTCGTTAGCACCATTTTGTACATTTGGACAAAAGTTTTGCTTAAATGAATCCGGAAGACCCCACGTTTTAATTTCACATCGGATATTCGTGAACAAACCAAGCAGGATGTTTCCTTCTAACAGATCAGAGTGCTTTCCTGGGATATTACTACTTTTTTTGTTTTCATTTTGTCTTCGGCTGAACTATGCTAAGCTTCAAATACTAAAGCACAAATCTTAAACTGTTACACAACTTAGTTGTACAAAACAAATCTGTTTGTCAATGAATATGGTCATTGTCATTCTGTCAAAATCTGTTTGAATAGGCATTTACAACAAATATTGACTGACGGACCAATTGGCCCCAAATTTCCTAATGTCCTTTTGTCAAACAAACGGTGTATGGTTAATGCCATCCCTAGTTACCTACCTATCATTTTATCAAGCAACATTTCGATAGTTCATGTCAAAAATCCTAGAAGAATTTTGAATGTATCTATTGTCAGGTATATCTGAACTAGTTCTCTGAGTTTCCTGATTTCATGTTTCATACTAGCATTTGCACCTGAATTTAGCGATTGTGCATTAGGCAAACCATCCCATTGCTGTCAGCGTATGTAGAAAACTGCAATATGTGGTTTTGTGTTCAGCATTCTCCTGAAACAATTGGCAGGACGACATCACATAAAGAAGATAATGTGAGAACGATTTATTGAAGAACCGCACCCAAAAAAAAAAAAAAAAAAAAAAAAAAAAAAAAAGAATTTTTGGGCTCAAGAGAATACCAGTTTGTGTATATGACTAAAGTATGCTCCTTAAGTTGACAATTTTGACAGGCCTTTTCCTAAATCAGTAGTGCGTATGGGCTTGATTTGACCTGCCAGAGCCTGGCTGCCAATACCAGATAGAGCTGGTATGGATACAAATAGCCATCCATAGCAGATGAATCAAATAGCCAAGACTGCTTTCTCAGATAATATAGTCTAGTACATTGTCCCTTTCAGGGTGGCAGCAAAAGCCTTCAGTTCTTATGAAATAATAATATAGTCTAGTACTTCACAAGGGCTGGTATTACATTATAGCAGTCTGATAAGCAATGGAAAAGCCAGTTCAGAAGTAGTGTGTCTGGCAAACTCACAAGGAGTTCAGCCTGTAGAAAAGAGCACAATTGTCAAAAAGGAAACACATATGGAAATAATTTTTTCTCAAACAACGCAAGAGTGTCATTTCATTAAGGAAAAAATGGTATAAGCTGGAAAAGGTGAATTCAGGTTCCTCTGCATATACCTATGAATAGTCAGTGCCAAGATGCATGATAACAAGGAAAATTATAGTCAGTAACACCAGATATCAATAGTAATAAAACTGTGCATGATAGCATGAATGATAGATTGGTGCTTCCACACAACACAATGACCCAGCAGCCTGCCCCACTAATCTTAAGATGTATCAAGGCTTTGTAAAACAAAGAACTAGTGATTTGTTTAAAAAGAAAAAAAGAACTAGCCAGTACCACAACTCACTATACGTCAGTCAAATGATCATCACTTGGATGCTGGAACAGTTGAATGCTTCCAGGCACGGCACTAAGCCACTGGGCTGTGCATCAACACTCAAGATCACACCAAAATTTATGCTATATAGATAATAGACAAGGTAATGTACTTTAAGAATATTGTTTGATTGGATTTTAGGCATAATACCTACAAGATCCCAAATTTAATCCCATCACAACTAAAATGCTGATTTGCTTATAGTATTTCAAAATCATTACTGGGATTGATTTTCCTCAGTTTCATCTGCTCCAGGAACTTACGTACTGGGGCATATGTACCCTTACCTTAATTTCCGATCCAGCAAATGATAGGGAATTCCGATGTGTTTCAGAAGTCATTGCTTCTGTCATGAGCCTAAATACTTTCTTGTTCATGTTTGTTTTCATGAATATCATCTTGCCAGATGGATATATCTGGCTGATACCAAGATCTGCAGCCATCCGTATTACATAGAGCTTTTTCAGTAGTAACTGCAAGAGAAAGTAAATAACACAACAAAGTAAGCCACTAAACTGAAATCATGAGCCCTGATCATAGCATAAAGAAGCACCTCCATATCACGGGGCTCTTTTCCATATCGTCGACGGAGGTCTTCTGTAAACTGTATCAAGGTCCATAGGTCTTTCTCTGCAGCTTTTGCCGCTTCATTGAGCAACTCAACAGGATTTTCCAAATAACTTATGTATTCAGAGGAGAGACGTGGAGAAATGTTTATATCCAGCTGCCCAAAGAAAAGATTCACTAACAATGCTTGTACAAAATTGCAAAATATCATTATGTAATGCTTGCATAAGAAAGCCAACTCAAACTGAGAAGTATTTCCTGGTTCACCTGAACATCTTTGTACGGAACGGGAACAAGGCAAAACTGGTCAACCTGAAAGAGTTAGAGTAATCCTGTCAGAATTATCATGGGCAATAGCATGTCATGCAGAACTTATAGCTAGAACTTAGCTAAGAAACTGTACTGTTGGAAACTGAAATAGCAAAATACAAATATCCTTAACTATCATTGCAATAATCTGAAGAACTAGCCAAAACCGCTTTAACTGTCCGAATAATCTGAAGATTATAAATACAACAATGTGCACCCATGACAAATCAAGCAAAGAATAGACTGGGTTGCAAAGAGGACATAAGGAGACTTTTACACAAGCTAGTACTCACTCCTTCCCAAATTGTAAGACGTTTTGGTATCTCTAGATTCATAGCTTTAGCTATGTATCTTGCTTCTTACTATAATGAAGCGCAGCTCTCCTGCGTTTTTCGAGGAAAAAAAACAAGCTTTAGCTATGTATCTAGACAGAATATATATCTAGGTACATAGCTAAAGCTATGAATCTAGGAATGCCAAAACGTCGGAACGGAGGAAGTAGTTCAGAACATGAATTATCTTCTTGGCCATGTAAGATGCATCTCACAATTCTGAGAAGCGGTTAGCTCTACTGATGCAAATTTGCAAATGTGTAGCAGATTAGATGCATTATTAGTGACTTCTGTCATATCTGACTTCAGTGTTTTTTTATATCATATATCGGACTTCAGTGTTACCAATGTGGTAAGAGAAACCCTTCAGAAGTTGGTAGGCAGGTAGATGTTTGTACCTTCTCTCTTCCAAAAAAAGCACAATTACAAGTGTATTTGTACCACCATATTGTACCAATAACACTATTTGTAAGAAAGAAATTTCTTATGCAGCAGATTTAATAGCTTAAGTCTCTCCATAATATTAGATAACCAATGCCATCACTACTAAATGACAGATGGCACAGTGATAGGATTTATTCAGGTCCCAAAAGAAAGCACTAGGTAGAGAACAAAATGAGAAGAAATCATTAGTAAATGTGTCCGAATGAATGAAGATACCTTTGACAAGCTATCAAAAAGCATATCAAAGAATAGATCAATGCCAACATTCGCAACATCTCCAGACTGTTGATCACCAAACAAGCTTCCAAATCCCCTGATACCCATATCCTTCTCTGCAACATGGAAACCTTGGCCAAGCTCTGAATGCTCCTCAATAGCTCCGAGTCTATCCTGTAGACCAAAATGTTAAATGACAAATGTAGAAGGCTATGATCTGCTGGGTATACATGAACTTTTTTGGAGTTCATTCGTGCATAATTCTATAAAACATAAACCTCCTCCTTGTAGAGTCTCCCAAACACATAGTTCTCCCTCTGGAGTGTTGCATCTTTATTTATTAGCCTTAAGTCTCTCTATAAAATGGTACTCTGTATCCAATCTCTCAATTAGGAATATACAACAGATGCAATTCCCATCTGCGCTCACAAACTAAATAGCATGTCTCTATCTTAATGACATCACATCTTGCCTAAGCGCCTGCAGGAGTTGTTACAGTGGCAGTATTCTACCGATTGTGAGAGTTGTCTCATCTACAAAAATGCCCAAACAGCTAATAAGGTAGTACCACCTGTACTGTGAATTGGCCTTAGTAAAATACAAATAACAAGCACAAACTATCTTGGAATAATCAAAAGTAAGATTGTATTACTTATTGGGACTTCAACATCTTGTACAACACCCCAAAATATGCTTTCAGCATCACATACAGTAAAACTGTATGAGACAAAATAATGGATACCAATAACAAACTATAAGGTGTACTTTAGAGCTCACCGTTGCAACTCTTGAGAGCAAAGACTTATCAGTGTAGAAAAGGTATGCGAAGCCTTCTCTACCCGACCTTCCTATTCTTCCTCGCAACTGAAGCAAACGCAAAACAATGAACTTTTAGAGAGAAGATACATGCATCTTTTATTCTTATTAGAATATTTGTCTGTTGAGCATGAATTAGAAATTAATGAATTAATCATACCAATATGAAATAAGTTTTGATGCACTTAAAAAATCTACTAACAAGGCAAAAAACGTGAAAGGAAACAAAAGCTACCTGATACAGCTGAGCAAGTCCATATAGTTCAGCGAACTGGACAATCATTGTATTGGCATTTGCAATATCTATTCCACTTTCAATGATATGTGTGCAGACAAGAATTTTGACTTCCCCGCTAGCAAAATCTTCCATAGCAAGTTGTATGGTCTTTGACATTTTCTGTGGGAAATAAGTTTTAACAAATAAGATTAGTTGAGGTTAATGTTTCATTCATCCATGCAATTGGAACATAAACACATTTACGGGCAATATTTAATAATTTAAGATAATGACTTAAAAAAAGTTGGCATGTTATGCTGAAGCAAATGAATCAAGCATAAAATTATATTCACTATAGGAGCAGAATCTCCAACTGAATTAACTTGGACAATAACCAACCACACAGGAATGGCGGGCCCAAGAATTTTCAGAAGCCCGTGTGATTTAATGGACTAAGCAATGAATTCAACCTATCTCCTTATATGTGGGTTACTTAATCATTGGACCTAATGGACATGAACTGTGAGGAGCCTGGATAGAGACCCACAGTCACCAGACCCTGGGTCCGCCAGTGATAGGGTTTGTGCCACAGTGGAATATGTTAGGTCAAATAGTAGGAAATCCTCATTAGGATCTTGGTTTTTAATACAACACAAGATACACAAATATATTTTTTTCCTCAAACATGTAGGAGAGCTGTGTATTCATTAGAGATATGTATAGTCTTTACTTGTACTCCAAGTTGCACTCGACTATATATATGAAAGTCACCCCCCGCCCTAAAATTGGGTGTGAGGTGTTCCCCTAATTCTCTACAACTAAATCAAGAAAAAGAAAATGAGTCTAAGAAGACTCAGCCCATTAGGGAGTTACAAAATAGCACACAAATATAGATGATGTCTACAAAGAACTAAGCAGTTACAAAATGGCACAATGAAACATATGCCCAACTTCTTCAACAACTTAGTCAACCTACCTTTCCATGAGCAACAGCAATTGGTACATCAGGCAGAGAGTCCTTGAGAAACTGCAACACATCGTCTATTGCTGTTGAATGATGAATTAAATATGAGACATGCATATGTATTTTAAAATGTAATACTTCATTATTTATCTAAAAGGACCATATAGACAAATCATGTGTGTAGTTGTATGACTAGACTTCTAGCGATTCAGCTGAAATGGCTGAACCAAGCGTCAGGTTCATACTGTTCAATCATTCAAATGAGATATTTATTAAACAGGCCAACTAGTAAATACAATTTAATCAAGCCAGCTTGGTAGCCAGGATTTATCTCAATAAGAGCATAGTTCAGTGAATTTAGCTTAGATTTAGTCTTGGTCAGGTCGCTTTGTCATGTGTCATTGGCTATCTATGTAACCTTGTCAACAGAATACGTATTGGTGTCGATTGGTGTGTGTTCATGTGTATTCTCACCCCTTGTTCTTAAACAAAGAAACACAGCCCGAGAAAAAAAAAATTTAGCTCAAGCAGGTCAAAAGTTTACAGAACAAACTTAAAGAAAAGCAAACTGAATTATTAAGAAACATACTGTGTGCATCATGAGGATCTATCATGAAAAAATATCATATGAAGCTAACAGAATTGTGACCTTTTATTCGAGGCACAACATAAAAGACTTGACCACCACGTTGCAGTTCAAACTTGATAGCTGATAGGGCCCTTTCTTTACTAAATGCTGACACACATGTCTTTACAGCAACTCTTTCAGGAGGTGGTGTAGACATCAAACTGAAAGTAGAAATACACTTCAATAAAAAAAAAAAAAAACAGAAAATAAAGTATATAAGTTGAATGCAACTAAAGTGAAAAATAATAAAACACTAATTTGTCAAGCATATAATCTACCTGTACCACAGTAGCATTAATTGTTTATTAATCTGTTTTCTTTTGCAAGCTATAATAATCCATTCGTCCATGGAATCTAATATGCCAAAAGAAAATCCATAGATGGTAGGGGTTTTTATTTTGAACAAATAAGGTCGAAGTGTTATTCATATTTTGAACAAATGCAATAAAATACAGTAATATCATTAAGCCACGTCATTTATATTTTTATGTTGTTATTAACGCCAGATGGATGCCACTCCAGTGAGCAGTACCAGCAGAGTGGTACAGACTAAATAGAGCAAAACTAGATCAGATAAGCATGTAATATCCAAAAGCTGAATTTCATGTCGACATCTAGCGGTAACAGTTTTTTTTTTCTTTTTTCCCTATTAATGTAATTTCTAGAGGGGGGCTCGCCTGCTGAATTTCCCATTAAAAAAAAAAAAAAGGTCTAGTGGTAATCATTAGCTAATAATGTTGTTAAAGTAGTGGTAGTGATTATCATTACTTGTGCAATAAATCATCTATATCTAAACTCTAGATGACAAAATACCTTCTATCGACAAGAAGAACGAGGTACAAAAGAACATGCTACTGTAACCACACCTTACCTTGCATCACGGAAACCAGTCAAAGCCAGATACAGAGTACGTGGAATGGGTGTTGCAGAAAGTGTAAGAACATCAATAGAAGACTTGTATGAGGCAATCTTCTCCTTTTGTTGAACACCAAACTTCTGTAAATATTTTAAACGGCGTATATGAAGATATATGCATAAAAAGAAAATATATATATGATAACTTTTGATTTGACTCGAACTTTCTTGCAAGATGCCATCACAGCATTAAGCTATGACAACTTAACATTGTGGACTTTCAAAAGAAAGGAACTAATTTAGCTTTCAAAATTCTACTATTCTCTAGGCACTTGCCCTTCACCCAAATCATCATAATCAAAAGTAATACGTAATAGTATAACACCGCCAGACTAGAACAGCAACCACATACAAATGACGACAAAAGAAGACAGAATTTCAAGAATTGAAAATAGATGTAGCAAGATTCACAGAGGTACTTGTTCTTCATCCACCACTAGGAGACCAAGATTGTTGTAGACCATCCTTTCCGTAAGAAGAGCATGAGTGCCAACAATGATGTGCAAATCTCCATTCTTAATCTTTGTTATTAGCTCATCTTTCTCCTCTTTGCTCTGCAAAGAAGATATCACCATGTTATACAGTGCAATTGATAGAGTTGATACGTTAAGTAAATTAATTTCAATATGTAATATCCCTTTGACAGCAGGGGTCAGGAAGTTTGAAACACACTTGACATCAACACAATTTTATACATTCCAAAAGTCATAAATCACTAAAGAAAGGAAGGATGAGTAAAATATTCTTCTTCAAATTAAGTTTGTTAAATGACCTGACAATTAATAACATTAAGTTGCAAGACAGTACTGCCACAGCTATGCAACCCATTAAGTATCTTAACCTTTGCAAATGATACAAGTCATAAATATATAAGAATTTTTTTTCCATGCTAAATGTTAGAATATTAAGAATCAGGAGATCAGGGTGCAACATTTTTAGGGTCAAGAATTAAATAAATAGGTAAATTAATACAAAGATAGGTTGTTCCAAAAGAAAGGGGAAGATATGAAATGTGTTGCACTGTAGGCTAAACTGTGTTTGAGAAAAAATGTGGGCTTAACTTCTGCCATGGCATACCTGAGCACCACTAAATATGGCGACCTTTATCTGTGGATAGCTGGCAAAACGCTCAGTCATTACATCATAATGTTGCTTGGCAAGTATTACCGTTGGAGCAAGAACCATAGCTTGAAATCCGGCAGAAACAACAATGAATATAGCACGCATTGCGACTTCTGTTTTGCCAAAGCCCACATCTCCACAGATTAATCTATCCATTGGTGTTTCCCTTTCTGTCAGATCTTTCTCAACATCTATAAAGGCCTGTCATCAGAACGAGCCCCATTTCAGTCAGCATTCAAGTCTATTTAGAATGTTTTGTACTGTGGACCATATAATGTTTTGTATTGAGTGTACATGCAACAGAATTCTGAATTTCTAATCTTCCAGGCAGTTTTTCAAGTTAATAGGACTGGGATAGAAGAATCCTGGGGAGAAGTACAGTGATCAGAATGAGTTGGTCTATCTCTTTTAGATCCCACACAGATCCGCATCTACAATTAGAATTCTAGGATATAGCAAGTGAGACCCTAAACTCTGACAGCAAGAACTAACAGAGCAAACAGAGCAGTACTGCATACCATAGATTATGCCATACAAAGTGGATCATCTCTGAGCTAGTCACGAAATGGGTCTTTCACAGGTATGAAAAGCAACTATAAAGGGAACTGAAAGACTTCTAAGCCCAGCCCAGCCCAGCCAGTAGATGTGTGTCATATGTAAGGAAACAATCTAACTGCATATTCATGGGGCATGAAGAGACTTCATGTAGAATTTCCATACATTTCACCCTTGGTTTATGCATCCACCATGAAAGAGATGGTTTTTGTTCAGAAAATACTGTGATGTTGAACAGGATCTAAAGTAGTACATACACACATCGCAGTAGTTATCAGGGTGTACGTTTTTCTCTCATCCATGACAGTGAGAGGGTAACTGCAATATTTCTATTTCTACTTGTCTAAATCTTCAAAAACACAAGGAATGTGAGTAACAATTTTTTAGAAGAAAAAACATGGCAGTTGATTCAAGTTAACCTGGCATTGGTCCGGAGTAGGCTCATAAGGAAATTCAGCAGCAAAGTCATCCATGGATGCAGGCTTTGGGTATGGAGGCCTTCCCAGCCTCATCCTTTGCAAATACAATTCCATCAGGTTGACAACCATCTTCTGAACAGCAAGCTTCCCTTTCAGCCTCCGCTTCTCCCAGGTGGAAGGATCGTTCAGTTTGCTCAAATTCCGTGGCCTCGTCTTCTCATGAGGCCTGCAAAAGAGATCAATCTGAATAAATGGTTAACGTGAAATTGTAATTTCCAGTTGAGATCGAGATAATGGTCCATATAAGAAGTCATAACATAGCATGTGAAATTGAAGTGAATGTGTTGACTGCCACCAATCAAAATCGCAAATCCACCTCCATCTCGAAAGTGACAGCTTCAAATTTCGGTCTATATAATACCAATTAGGATTTCCAATTGAAGCACATTGATTGAAGGAACGCAATTTCATTTTTCCAGTTGGATTATTGGAACGGTTGCAAAGCACAGAAGCCGCGTATATACAGATGGTGAGTGGGTGAGGAGCAAGGAGGCGGCCATACAGGTTGTATCTGTAGAGCATGCGCGCGGCCTGGTCGACAACGAGCTTGGCCATGCCATCAGCGTACTGAATGAAGACGTAGTCGACGCCGTCCTCGGCGCTGATGCAGGCGAATTTCCCGACGCCGACCTTCTTGTGCACGACGTACTCGCCGGGCTCCAGCTCCCTTGGGTCCACCCGGTGCCCCAGCGAGCTCCCCGCCGCGACCCCCTACCTCGCGCTCTCCCCGCCGTCCTCGTCGCCGTCGCCCTCGGCTTCCTCCCGGCGGAGCTGGCGCAGGCCGAGCCGCTGCTGGTCGCGGATCAAGCGGAGGTACGCCTCGGCCTGGGCTGGGTCGACGGGGGACGGGGAGGACGAGGCGGCGGAGGCGGCGTCGCGGCGGCGGGCGATGGCGCGAGGCGGTGGTTGAGCTGCGAGATGTCGTCGGGGCGACGGACGCCGCGGCGGCCGTGGCCGTGGCGGCGGGCGCCCTCGCGAGGCGGAGGCCGCGGGGTCGGAAGCGCAAGCGGAGGACAAAGGATGGCGGGTGGAGGAGGAGGAGGAGGGGCTGCGGAGCCGCCGCCGCCGGCGGGGCGTGAGGCGGTGGGGCGGCCATGGAGGGACGGGGACGCCGAGGCTACGACGGGGAGGCGCCGGGCATTGGAGTCGGAAATTGGAAAGGGAAGGGGTTTAAGCCTGTGGGACTGTGGATACTGGATAGTGGAGGCGGCGGGGGCAATGGATAATTCTTTGTGGGGTTTGCGTGGACCGGTTGCACGGGCCGCGGGAGATATTTGCCGAATTTTGGCTGTGGCGCTACTGGTATAGATAGGGGTATGCGGTGGGTTTTTTTTCATTTTTATTAAATTTTAATTTAACTTTTATTTAAAAATACCCTCACTTATTTGTCATTTTTACTTTTATCTCTCTCGGTCCACGTCAAATGGTAATTTTCACGTGAAAAGTCTTGTCACAACATTTCTATCGGCGCCAACAGGGATGACATGACAAAACCTTAACTATCATAACTTTCTTAAGCTTCTTTGCATTTACGTAAAATAGAAGTAAGTGCCTAGAAAGGTAATGTCTTTTTATTGTAAGGTGTTAAATTAAAATACTTTTAAAATCCGATGTTGAATTTTTTTCATTGAGATAATTAATATGCTCAAAAAATAATATAAATTCTAAACAATATATCCGGCTTGTCTTTTAGAAAAAGAACATATATGCTTATATGAAAATAGTGTAAAAATATACATGTTACTCTTATATATGTTTAAAGAGGTCATATCTTTCGAATCCGGATCGATCAAATCAAAGAAGATGCACAAAATACTTGTTTGTCCTATCAGATTAGTTGCTCCAGCAACAATATGATGAAACCACGTCAATTTTCTAATAAATCATTGAACCAAACCAATCCTTCAACTTTGAGCACATGGTTCAATCGGCTTATTGTTGTTAAACTGAACCATTGTACTAACTTAAATCGAGGTTCATTGTTGTTAAACCGAACCGTTGAACCAACTTTAAGTTGAGGTTCAATCAGTTCATAGCGGTTGAACTAAACCATTGTAATAATATTTGAACTAAAATGAACTAAACCATTGTCATAATAGTTAAACTGAACCATCATTTGTTCGGTAGCCAACGGTCTAATAACTATTTAGAGGCTAAACTGAGTCTTATAGCAATTGAAACTAGGGGCTAAACTGAATCTTATAGAAGTTGAACTGAACCAATCAAGTAGCTTGGGTTTCCCACGCTCTGGGTTTAGGAATAGCCAAATCCAGTGTTTCTAGTTAACCACTAAATCAACCTTACATGCCATATGTGACTGCTTTCATGCAAGAGGAATTTGGAAACGGGTTATTCCTTCTAATTTTTGACCAATCTTATTTTCTCTAAATTTGAAAGAATGGTCGACCCGTAATCAATCGAACTCAAGGGCGCTTCTCAAGTTTGCCCTAGCCCCATGCTAGGGTTGTGATAGGCTTTTCTGGAAATCGGATCTTGCTGGTTAGCAAGGGCTACCTAAGCGAACTCAAGGGCGCTTCTCAAGTCTGCCCTAGCCCCCCATGCTAGGGTTGTGATAGGCTTTTCTGGAAACCGGATCTTGCTGGTTAGCAAGGCCTACCTAAGCGTGAACGCGAGGGGGGTAAGACAGCAAGCCAACCAAAGTCATTGTCATAGCAAAACCACTATAAATCATTGAGCTAGAGTTGTCATCATTGGTCTATTAAAGGTTGAATAACTTATAAACCGAGTTTCATAATCATTAAAGCAAAGTTGTGACTGAACCATTAAAGAGATTGAACAACTTATAAACCGTTCATAGCAACTGAAGCATTAAAGCAAAGTCCCTGAACAACTTATAAACCGTTGATAGCAACTGAAGCATTAAAGCAAAGTCACGACCGAACCATTAAAGCAAAGTCGGTCGTCACAGCGAAAACCGTCGTCATACCAGAACCACTATGAACCAATGAACTATAGCTATCGTTATATGCTCATTGCTGTTGAATAGGGGCTAACCGAGTTTCATAGCGCTGTTGTTATATACGCTAATTGCGATTGAATAGGGGCTATTATTAGGGGCTCGATCGCTTAGTGCGATTGAATAGGGACTAAACTGAGTTTCGTAGCGGTGGACGTTGAACAGGGGCTAAACTGAGTTTCATAATTTCGTAAGAGTCGACATTCGATTTGGGGGCTAAGAGTTAGACATTCCATTTTTCATAGAAAAATCTTGTAAAATTTACAAAATTCACGTGAAGGATGCTATTCAATTCAATTCAGGCCTTGCAACATTGTAAGCCCACTTTCGAACACCGGATCAACATTGTAGGCCCACTTAGGAATGCGGAGTTTTCTTCGTTTAAAGAAAGTACTAAAATTAATCCATATAAATTTTACAAAATTTAAAATTCATGTGGAATTCCTGATTTGGTACAACCTCTAATGGGTGAATAAGGACTGGACTATATTTGATTACTCAAACAACAGAGGATTTGAATACTCAAACAACAGAGAATTAGTACGTTCGCGGTAAGCTTTAATTTCCATACGTGAAGAACTTGTACAGTAGACAATAGTGTTCTCGACTATGTACTTGACATCAGAACACATCGGCCTTCCAAAACCAAAAGTACTACGGCTGACCCAAGCAGGTTATTATTTAAACTGAAGTATACACAATCCAGAGACATATCCACCGATTTGCACTGAATCAAGCGTGGTTTTTCTTGAAGATCTTGTCGAGGACGCCCTCCCTGCTCTGCTCGATCCCCGGCGTCTCCACGCCCACGTCCTTGAGCGTCAGCGCCTTCTTAGTCCTGCACGCAAAGAAGGCATCAATGATTATAGTTAATTAACTCTCGCAAATCTCAAGACTCGATTCATCATCATACGCATGAGTGATCGAGAGAGACGACGTACGGGTACTCGGCGACGGGGTCGGCGACGCCGGCGGCGAGGCTGCGGTCATCCTGCACGTGCGCGACCTTGCGGAAGAGGGACTTATCCACGAAGCGCTCGGCGTCGTCCAGCGCAATCTCCGGCGCCGCCACCTCGGGCACCGCCTCCCGCTTCTTCTTGTCCACCCACACGTTGGGCGCGTGCGCCAGCTGCTGCCGCGCCGTGTGCAGGCCCAGCGTCACCGACAGCGCGACGGTCCCCAGCGCCACGTACACCGGCACGTAGTCGCCGCGGGGCAGCTGCTTGCCGCGGGCCCTGCTGTGCTGCTGCTCGGCGGCGGTGGCCGCCGTGGCGGCGGAGCGGGAGGAGGAGCCCGGAGCGGCGGGGCGGACGGCGGCGTAGCGCTGCAGCGCGGCCGACCGGAGGCCGGCGGCGGCGCGGGATGCCAGGGATGCCATGGACATGGCTGGCTGGCTGGCAGCAACTGGTTCGGCCGGCGAGCAAGAATCCGACTGTCGCGGGTGGAGGAGGACCCAGAGGTTTCTTTTTGCAGCGGGAAGCTTGTCTGTGATGGCTGAGCTGATGCAGACTGCAGAGTGAGGTTGCGGTGGCGGCTTTTATGTGGAGCGGGAAGAAGCGTCTGGAACCGGCGGGAGAGCGAGGTGGCGCTGGAGGCTGCCGGACGTGGCGCCAGGGCGGGACACGCGGCGAGACGGGGACGCGCCGGCGTGGACTGACACTTACCTCCACGAAGCGGCTAGAAGACGACAGCTTCGGTTTGGGAAGCGGGGCGCCTGGCCGTTGGATTGGAACGGTACGGTCATCTGATCAACCATGTGCGACCGTGCGTTAAGTGCCTCCACCGACCGCAAACGCTGTTCAATGTGGAACTCTAAGTAGATATTTTCAATTGCAAAATTTAACTTGCAACTACGTGAATAATCCAAATCTTTTGGCTGTTCAGCGGGGCAGTTTTCGCAAAAAAAGGCAACAAATGTTCACGTCCCAAATCTTTTCTCAAGGGTGTGATTGACTATGCCGTTAGTGGAGGACCTTGACGCATGCAACATCCGAGTTCCATTTGTAAGAGATCGGTCACTAACAGCGTGTTGTTTAAGCCTTTACAGTGTGTTTGGATTGATCGGCAGGTTCATTCTGAAGCTATCCGAGTCTATGGGCCCGTTTGGATTAGGACCAGAGACTGCCGCGCCGTGTCTTTGGCGGCGCCAGAAGTGTGGCGTGGAAATCGGATGCCAGAACTCCGGCAAGGTTTGGCGTGCAAAATGAACAGGAGGACTGAAGCGAGGCTTAGGCATGCCATAACCGCGGTCTCCGTCCAAACTCCTGCCAAAAGTTCGTCATGAAAAGTGTGGCGCGGCGTGGCATCCGTTGGTCGTCATCCAAACGCACCCTATATCCGAGCCTGTTAACATGGATTGAAGCACGGCATGGAGTTATCCAGCACCAAGCAAATATGATTATCTATATCTATACCTAATAATAAAGAGGCAAAAATTTCAGCCAATTTTTTTGGTTCACCTCTTTTTTCGTCCACCTCTTTTTTCGTCCAACTAAGAGATCGATTCGGATCGGAGTTAAAGTTAAGAGTTTTACTTCGTGCGGTCTTTGATTGGGGCCGTCGCTCTACCGGGCGTTGCAAAACGCTATTCCAGGCATAACCTCGCCGGCCTCAGAAGGAAATAAAAAGCACCGAGGGGACCTCGCTTCGAAAAAAAGAAAAAAACACGAAGCCACCGCCGCCGCCAAAGAGGATGCCGTGAATCCGCCGCCAATGAGATCACCATGAGCGCCTCCTCCTCAGGTAATACCCTTGCACTACCGGTGGAGCACCTCATGATAGCCGCCGCCAAAGTGGAGGCGTTGAACCGCTTCGTCAAGATGGCAAGGAGGAGGACAAGCACTAAGCGCAGCATGGCGACATTGGTGGCCATCCATCTCAGTGGCTGCGGATGAAGCTGCCATGGCGGCCGACGGGACCAGGGAGGGCAACAGCTAGCAGAGGACGAACCAGATGGGTGCGTGGAAGCAAAAGCAAGCTAGCATGTATATATATATATATATATATATATATATATATATATATATATATATATATATATATATATTAAGTCAATGCCAATCGAGATCAACGCTGGCCAGATTTCATCTCTAGCAGCCTTCCGTATAGGTAAGTCAACTAACTTTGGACGTTGCTTGGATTTGTGGAAGCCTGGCCCTTGCTTCTTTGATGAGATGCATCTATAATTTGATTGATTTTGTGGCTGACTGTTGATGCATATATTTTAAGCAGATATCCGGTGGCAGTCATGGAGCAAGGACGTTCGGCGGGAGGCAATTTTGCCAGTATATAATCTGTGCTTAACTTAATAACAAATGGCTTCACTAATGCTTTCCATCTCTCTTGCACGAACGATGCAGCTGTTGTGGTTTTTTGAGTCCAGGTTGCAGATGGCTGATGATGATGGTGGCCAGCAGAATGGCATAAATAGACATGAAACTTGACATTATTGTAGATATTTATTCATTATATAAGTGGTGACTTTTTCTTCAGCTAGGACAATGGTACAATGGTGAACTGCATGATGCTAAATCCGACAAGACATTGATACTAATGGCACCCCAAATATGAAATACCCCATGGATGGAAATTGATGTATTGGAGGTTACATTCACTCCTGTTTGCAATCTGGCTCTGAGCTTTATAATCTGTGCTTAACTTAATAACAAATGGCTTCACTAATGCTTTCCATCTCTCTTGCACGAACGATGCATTTGTTGTGGTTTTTTGAGTCCGGGTTGCGGATGGCTGATGATGATGGTGGCTGCCATGGAATGGCATAAATAGACATGAAACTTGACATTATTGTAGCTATTTATTCATTATATAAGTGGTGACTTTTCCTTGAGCTAGGACAATGGTGAACTGCATGATGCTAAATCCGACAAGACATTGATACTAATGGCACCCCAAATATAAAATACCCCATGGATGAAAATTGATGTATTGGAGGTTACGTTCACTCCTGTTTGCAATCTGGCTCTGAGCTTAGGTTATGTATAATGCAACGTGCTTAAGCTTTAGTCCTTAAAAATGGCTCTGAGCTTAGGTTATGTATAATGCAACGTGCTTAAGCTTTAGTCCTTAAAAAGATAATTCTACGTAATTAAGCATGCCCTTATAAATTACACAAACAAATGATTTTTTTTAATACAATGTAGTTTATTTTTCCCGTTGCATCGCATGGGCACGTTTCCTAGTAACTCAAAATTTGCAGAACCAACTGATTACTTAAAAAACGGATGGACCACCTCGTTCAGAGTGACCATGATCCAGACGACTACTCTATCCGGCAAACCAATGGCGCTTAACGATTACCTTCATCCAACGTAAGCTCACTCCATCTCTTCTCTTCATATTGAATCTCAGGTGCAAGCTCGGGCACCTGATAGCGCCACGTCGCTCGCTAACCCGACAGTCGTCGGATCCGGCGAAGGCGCGATATACACCGTCTGATCTGAGTCCTGACGGGTCTCCACTCTCCACCCATTGAGGCTTGAGCCATCAACCCGGAGTATCGTGAAACCTCTCGAACCCGCTCAGGGGCGAGTCACCTCCCTCCTCCTCCTCCCAGTGCAGGCGTCACGGGGCGCCGCAAGCACTACGTTCCAGGCATCCCGGCGCGGGTGAGAGCCCCAGCTATGGCGCTTCCTCTCCCCAGCGGCGGCGGACGCGAATGCGGCGTCCTTCCTTGACGGAGGTTGCGCCCGTGGATTGCTTCATCGCCTCTTCTTCTCCCCTGGCGCGGGCGGGGCATCCAGCGACCCTGGCGCACACGGCCTGTGGTGCGTGTGGCAGAACCTTCCAAATTATATGGCCCACAAGCACCTGACATTGTCCTCTGGACCTCTGTCGGCTATGCTTGTGTACCACATAACTTGAAAAGTTCTGTCGGGTGAAATCCCGATGACACCACGATCCTCCAGGATCGAATTCTTACAGAGATATTGTAGTATTATAACCGTTTTATTTAAATACAACAGAGTAGCGGAAGATTTACAAAAGAAATTACAAGACTTGATCAGAGTTTGATTAACCAGAACTTAACTAAGTTTGCGGAAGTCAAAAAGAAATATAGAGCACCTGTGAGAGAATACTTCAGACGGAAGACATTCGATCATGCCAAGCTGTGGCAGAACCTTCTAAATTATATGGCCCACAAGCACCTGACATTATCCTTAAGACCTCTGTCAGCCGTACTTGAGCACCACATAACCTAGAATGCCCTGTCGGGTGAATCCCCGATAAACCACAATTCCTCCAGGATCGATACTTACAGAGATATCACAAGATTACAACAGTTTTTCATATACAAATACGAGTAGCGGAAGACTTACAATAACTTAATTTACAAATCCTTTACAAAACTTATACAAACCGAGTGTTATTATTACAAACCGGCGGAAGTATCATTATATAACTTTATTACAGATCACACAACCAAAGTGCCCTGCCCAGAGGCCACTCAATTCACTCTTCATCGGTTACTTCTTCGACAACCGTCATGCAACAAGGGCCGTAGCACTCTTGTCCATGCGGTTCACACCAACAGGGTTGAACAAACCCCGAGTACAAAAAAAGTACTCCGCAAGACTTACCCGACCAAAAAGTGGGGAGAAGACTCAGGAATGCTGGCTAATAGGAATCAAGGTGAGGCTTTAGCAAGATCAAAAGACACCCTTTTGCGAAAAGAGACTAAGCCAGTCCTTACTTTAACAATCACTTATCAAACATATGCCGGATTCAAAACTCTCATACTCAGACTTTCATTATTACTACGATGCCGGGACTCGGATCACGGCTCCCATATCGTGGAGCACACGACGATTCGAATCGCTTAATATACCCAGCTGGGGCTTCCTAGCCACACGATGTATACAGGACCGAACATCTTACATACATCAACTCAACGCTTAGATTTCTCCATACTAGAACGGGTGTACAGTACACCACCTCACTACGGCCGCTCGGTCACTTCGGCGGTGCGCATCGTAGGATGGGTACACGCTACTATCCGTTCTAGTAACGAATAGTCCAAGTGGAGCTTACCGCCATTAGCATGCGACTAGTACTATCCAATAACCTCATGATCCCGGCGCCAAACAACGGACGGTCCTTAACCGACACAAGTGGGCGACACTACACCGGGGCAATAGCCCCTCCTGATGCAAGTCACTCCACCGACGTCTCGAGTTACTCATCATCATGTTCTTGTTGTATACCCTTGACCCCGTCGGAACAAGGATAAACAACAAGCAACATCAGGTTTTCGTAAATTTCCTTCAGGGAGTATTGTTATCACCTTTTGAAAACAATTTGTCAAAACCTACATTAGTAGCAAGGCTAAGCGCAACTAAGCATTTCGAAATCAAAAAGGTGTGTGAGGGGTAATGTAACAAGGTACGGTAAATGCATCAAAGTAGGATAGCACACAACTCCTACACCTAATGCATTATATCATCACATGAAATCATAAAAACTTTCGAAATACAAGAACGGGTTTGAATGCATCCGGGGCTTGCCTTGGGGCTCGACGAAGCTAGGAGCAGTGATGACGCTGCCGAAATCAGGACCAACCTCTTCACACCGATAACCCTCCTTCGCGACGAGAGTCGGATCGACTACACGATTGAGATGCATGATTTCAATGCAGTAATAAAAGAACATGCGATAATGATGCAACCATTGTTAACCTATCTTGAGTACAACTTTCCTTCATGGTATAGTTGCACTAAGAAGGTATGACTAGCGTCGACGACGACGGACTAGCGATACGCAATCAACATAAAATGCCGAAGGTCATTAGGGTTAATGACCTAGGGTCATCACTCAATTCCAAAATCAGGCAACCCTAATAGTGATTAAAGGTGGTTACTAATTTATTGACCATTTTTACAGTCGTTAAAAGCCACTAATTAACTTGCTAATTGGAGATTAATTAAACACTAATTAATCAAGAAATTAACTAATTAAACATTAATTAAAACAAGACATTAATTAGGTATAATACAAAACTTAATCAAAACATAATCAAACTTCATAATTAAGATCATCATCACCTAATTAGCACACAAAACAAATTTCATGATTTTTGGACTTATATTTTAATTATTAAAAATCATTGAAATTGCATTTATTAATTAAAAGAAGCAATTATGGCACAATTAATTTTTATTAGAAAATCATAGTTAGCATTTTTCTGGTGTAGAGCATAACACAGGGAACATATATATATTTTTGCCACAATTTTAATTGCCCAAAATAATTTATTGCAAAAAGGTGAAAATCAGCCCTGGAAATTAAAAAGGAAAAAGAGAAAAGCACTCCTCTTGTTGGACCACTGTGCAGCCCGAGCGGCCCAACTCGGCCCAAGTACACCCTGCCCTCGCATCGGCGCAAGACGCCTGACCCGGTGCCCAACTCGGCCTGCTCGGCCCGGCTCCCGCGCGTGAGCTAGGCTGGGCCTGCCTCTCCCTCTCTCCCTCTCACCGACAGGTGGCCCCACCTGTCGGATCCTTCTCCCTCCTTCTTTCCTCCGGTCCGAACGCACGGCGGCGGTGACCGGCGGTGACTCCCGCCGACGACGACTCTGCCGGCGACAAGGACTACCCCAGCCGATTCTCCTCTCTTCCCCGAGCACAACAAGGTGTAACAAGCCCCTCGTCCCTTACCGAAGCGCGCGCACCTTGGATTACGGCGGCTCGGCGAGACAAGCTTACCGGCGCGACGGTGTTCTAAGCATGAGGGCTCGGTAGAGACCATGATAAGGGTGGGAACAGGTTTAGAGCCTCACCACGACCTCGGTGCTTCTACTAGATGAACCGGAGACAGGGCAGAAGACACTTGTCCGCGGTGGAGGGACTCTCGGCGGCTCGATGGCCGGCCGCGAGGAAGAAGGCGACCAACGATCGGCTCCGATGATGTCACACGCTGCAACTTGATTCAGTGGCTATGCAACGATGTTGCGGGTTTGCAGGCGAGAGCAAATGGACCGAGGTGCTAGGGTGGCGGTGAATTTCGCGGGCGAGCAGAAGGATCGACGGCGACGGTGAGGAAGAAAAGAAGGAGAAATTGGCGGCCGTCATCGCCTTTTATAGGGCAAGGAGGGGTCACGGAGGTGGCTGGCAGCTTCGTGACGATGGCGAGGTGTGCGGCGTCGCGTGAAACCCGGAAGCGGCCGGAAAGGCCACGGCGGTCGGCATGGGCGTCGGGCGAGGTGGCACACCACCCCTCGCTTGGCATCGTAGCAGCAGATCTTTTCCTCCCTCTTTTTCAAATTACTCCCAACTTTTGAATAAAAGTTAAAAAATTTCAAAATACCGATTGCACAAAAATTTATGCTCTACAACTTTCATTTAAGAAGTTTTATCTGATTCCAAATAAATTTTGAATTTGCATTTCAAATTCAAAAAAGAGGACAAAACCTTAATTTTAAGGATTTCAAAATTACTTTTAAATTTTGAATAAAAGATGAAAATATCCAAAAAAATAAAAGTTGTTCTATTGCTCAATATATACAACTTTCATTTAGGAAGTTTTTCATGAAACCAAATAATTTTTAAATTAGAGTTTAAAAATCAAAAGAGGACATTTCCCAATTTGGAGAACTTTTGAAATTAGTTCAAATTTTATTCAAAAACTTGAAAAACTTTATATACCAAAGTTGTAGAGCTCAAAGAGATGCAAAAACTGTATTTTTGAAGTTTTCCCAAATTTTGAATATTTTGAGATAAAATTTAGAAAAGAGATAAAAGGCTTTTGAATTTCAGCTTTTGAAGAAGAATTTCAAATTGGATTTTTGGGCAATTAATTAATGATGTTGTGGAACTTTTCAAACCCAACCAATAGCATACTTTCAAAGTACAAACTTCATACTTTGAAATGGTGCCATTGGTTAGCAACTTTTATTTAGAAAATTAATTATGGTTAGCTCATCAAAATTGAAAATGAAATTCGAATTCCAACACTTAACCAACTAGGGTTAGGGTTTGGGATTCGGATTCGAATTCAATTTTGATTCTTGCTTTCGCATCATTTGACTTATAAAACTTGGTTAGGGTGTAAGTCAGGGTTAGCCAAACACTTGCAAGCATCACGATTGATTTTAGTTGATTGCTTTTATAAACCAAATCAAACATGTGGGTGGAATTTAAATGATGTATACATACACATGCAATATAAAAGAGCGCAAACAAACCCTAGAAATTGTAAACTCATTTTACATGTTTGATTTAGGGTTCTCTAATCATGGATGCTTATGCAATGATGATGATGACATGGCAGGTTTTGGTTAACGTAACAGGGGTGTTACACAAGCCCACTGGTACGACCGAACTCAGCAGCACTAGTCAGCACCTGCAACAGGGGTCAAAGAACCCTGAGTACAAAAGTACTCCGCAAGACTTACCCGACTAAAAAATTAGGGAGAAGACTCAGGAATGCTGGCTAATGGGAATCAAAGTAAGGCTTTAGCAAGAATCAAAGACACCTTTTGCGAAAAGAGACTAAGCCGATCCTTACTATGCCAATCACTTGTCAGCCATATAACGGATTCAAAACTTTCCTTCCATCAACTTCCATCATTACTACGATGCTGGTGCAAGGATCAAGTCTCCCATATCGTGGAGCAACGATGATTCGAACCGCTTATATACCTAGCTGGGGCTTCCTAGCCACACGATGTATGCAGGATCCAACATCTTACATACATCAACTCAACGCTTGGATTTCTCTATACCAGACCGGGTCCTATGGCACCCGAGAGTACAGTACTCCACCTCCCTACGCCGTCAGTCACAACCGTCGACGGTGCGCTCGTAGGATAGGTACACGCTACTCCCGCCATCTCTCCATTCCCAATCCACGGTTGTCCGCTCTGGTCCTAGATAGTCCAAGTGGAGCTTACCGCCATTAGCATGCGACTAGTACTATCCAATAACCTCATGATCCAAGGGCCAAGGCAACGAACGGTGCTTAAACGACACAAATGGACCACACTACACCAGGGCACTAGCCCATCCTGGTGCAAGTCACTCCACCGATGTCTCGATTTACTCATCATGTCCTTGTTGCATACCCTTGACCCGATCAAAGTGAAGGGTACCAACAAAAAACATCAGGTTTTATCACTTTCTCAGAAGGATATGTTATCACACCTTTAAAAAAACATTTCATAAGGCCTATGCTATTAGCAGGGCTAAGCATATACTAGCATTTTCAAAATCAAAACAGGTATCCAGGGTATATATCAAGGTACGGTAAATGCATCAAATTAGGATATCACACAACTCCTGTTACCTAATGCATCATATCATCAACATAAAATATAAAGCTTTTCGAAATACAAGGAAAGGTTTGAATGCATCCGGGGCTTGCCTACGTTGTAGAGAAGATTAGTTGTTAGTCTTGAAAGTGACACCTTCGGTGGATTCCTCTCTTCGGGACTTGGATCCACACGAACCTTCTCCAAAGCTTGATCAGCGGAAACCTTTACTCTCACGTACACTACACGTATATGAAATGATGCATGTTTAAGTATGACGAAATACATGACATGATGCATGATGCAAGGCAACATGGATGAAACAACTTTTTATTAACTTGAGTACAACTTTCCTTCACGGTATAGTTGTATCAAGAGATCATAATTAGCATTAATGAAAATTGACTACTAGTGCAAAGTCAACATAAGTTGTCGAAGGTCATTAGGTAATGACCTAAGGTCATCACTCAGTTCCAAAAGCAATTAACCCTATAATGATTAAGGGTAATTACTAATTTATTAACTATTTTTACAGTTGTTGAAAGCCGCTAATTAAACTCCCTAACTAGTTAACTATTACTACACATGTGATGATGACTACTACTAACACTACGTAATCAAGCCATGAACCATTAAGGTGGTTATGATTTATGGTCTTCAAACAACATCAAAAGCAACCAAACCTAAATGAATCGTATCTTTGCTACTTACGTCTTTTAATTATTTATTAAGCACGTGAGCAACACTATATATAAACTACACAAGATCATACCTTGGACCAGGGATGTTTTATTAATCCAAGGTCTCCAAACAAAACCATAAATCAATTAATAATTAATTAGTCAACTAATTAATTAATTCATTGTTTTATTAACCATTTTTATGATCATTAAACAAGGATAGAATTAATTATAAAAGTAAACTTATTCCAAACAGTGCACAAATTTTAGTGGAGGTCACTTTTAGCATGAAAAGCTTACTCCTAATTTTTCATGATTTTTTGTTTAATATATTACTCTACAAAAATCAAACACTAAGCATTTATTAATTAAAAGGGACAATTATTACACATGATAAAAGTATTTAACATACTGCAAACATATTTTTCTAGAAAACTACACATCATGAGGATCATACATATATTTTTATCATATTTTTGCTTGCCCAAAATATTTAATTATGAAGTTATGAAAAACAAGAACTGAAATTCATTTTGAGAAAGGAAAAACATCTCACTTTTCCCACAGGTCCCTATGCGGCCCGAACGGCCCAAATTGGCCCAGCAGCGGCCCATCTCCTGCGCGTGCGCCTGGCCCCCCTCCGCCTCCCTCTCTTCTCTCGCTGACAGCCCGGGCCCGGCTGTCAGCTCTCTCTTCTCCCTCCCCTTTCCGTTCGAACAGAGGAGCGCCGGCGACGCCGGCCAGCTAGTTCGCCGACGGCGAGGCCAGCGGCGATGCCGATGGTACCCCCGGCCTCCTCTCGCCAGGGCGAACACAACGAGCACCAACACAGCTTCGATTGGTAACCGGGGCAAGAGAATTGATGGCGATGGCAGGTCGGCCTTCCTGCTCTCCTCCGGTGAGGTCGCCGGCGTCGAGGAAAAGTCACCACCGTGACTCTCCGCGACTTGCGAACCTTCCAGGAGACAGAGCAGGCAGTTTGCGACTTGGAGGTAGCGTGGCTGCGGTCATGGTGGAGCAGCGGCGCTGGCACGGCGGCGCGGTAGCGTTCCGGCGTGTCCATGGTGGTAGGGGTGAAACGGGCTAGCCGATGAGCTTCACGGCACCTGGGCGAAGCTACTGGTGGTATGGGTTTGGCCGGAGAGATTCTGGAGGTAGCTGTCCATGGGCGAGACAGAGCTCGGCGGCGGAGCAGCGAGCACGCACCAGCGACGGGGTCATGTTCCGGCGCAACCGACGCGGTTGAGACCTAAACGGCGGACCGGCGCTGATCACGAGCCCATGGCGGCTCTGGGACAAGGCTTGGTTTGGCATGTGACTCGGCCAGATGGGGCTTGGCACGGTGAGCGACTGCGGCGCTTTGCCGGCCGCAGAAAAGAAGGCGGTGGCGTGTGGCCGATTCTGATGATGAGATGAGGCGCGGTTGTGTGCGATCGATGCGCGAGGAGCTTGCGAAGCAGTGTGCAAGAGCGTGAGCATGATTGTAGACCGATGAGCGTGAATTTGCCGGCGAAGAGGACGCGACAATGGTGGAGCAGAGGGAGAAAAAGACGACGTCGCCGGCCCACGTTCGATAATTAAGGGGCATGGGCAGGTCGATGATGTGGCCAGCTTCTTCGCGACGCTGGCTGCGCAGCCGTCCGCGTGCGCCCGCGTGAGAAGGCGCGGTGAAGACATGGCGGCCGCCGGTGACCAGTGAGGGAGAGGAAGAAGAGAAAAAGGCGTCGGCCCCGTTACTGTAGCAGCTTACCCTTCCCCCTTTTTCTTTCCTTTTCAAAATTACTCCAAAAGTTTGAATAGAACTTGAAAAATTTTCAAAATATGAGTTGTGCAAAATAATGAGCTCTACCACTTTGCTTTTGGGCTCAACATCAAATTCTAAATATTTTTGAATTGGCAGTTTAAATTTGAAAAATAACTTAAATCCTAACTTTTGGGATTTCAAAATTACTTTCAAATTTTGAATAAAAGATGAAAATCTCCAAAAATAAAAGTTGTTCCATTTTTCAAGATCTACAACTTTTATTAATGGATGTTTGTATGAAACTGAATAATTTTTGAATTGGAGTTTAAAAATCAAAAAGGGGTTAAATCCTTATTTGAAAAACTTTTGAAATTACTTTTGACTTTATTCAAAAACTTGAAAAATTGTATTTACCAAACTTATAGAGCTCAAAGAGATACACAATCTGTATTTTAGAAGTTTTCCCAAATTTTAAATATTTTGAGATAAAATTGAGAAAGGGGTAAAAAGCTTTTGAATTTCAGGGTTTTAAAAAGGATTTTCAAATTGAATCTTTGGGCAATTAATTAATGGTGTTGTGGTACTTTTCAAACCCAACCAATGGCATACTTTCAAAGTACAAAGTTCACACCTTGAAATGGTGCCAATGGTTAGCAACTTTTATTTAGAAAATTCATTATGGTTAGCTCCCAGAAATTGAAAATGAAATTCAAACTTCAACACTTAACCAATTTTGGAAGGTGTTGGCATTTGAATTCAAATTCCAATTCTTGTTCTTGTTTTGCATCATTTGCCTTATAAAACATGTTTAAGGTGTGAGTCAAGGTTAGTCAAACACTTGCAAGCATCAAGGTTGGTTTTAATTGGTTGCTTTTATAAACAAAAGTAAAATTATAAGTGAAGTTTAATTGATATACACATACACATATGATATAAAGGGGCTCAAACAACCCTAGGATTTAATAAACTCATTTTAGTGATACACATTAGGGTTCTCTAATCATGAATGCTCATGCAAAGCTTATGATGACATGGCAAGTTTAGGTTAACGTAACACCAGAGGTGTTACATTATATCCCCCTTAAAAGGAATCTCGTCCCGAGATTCAAAGCTTAGGGCTAAGTAATGGAAAAGGAAACGTGTCAAGTATATTGACTTGTAAGAAGTTCATAAAGCAGCAAGGGTTGAGTTGGAGAATTCCAACTACAATTAAGAGATAGCTATTGGTGGTGAGGGTGTCATATGAATTACGTATATAAAAATCAAAGAAATAGAATACTATAATGGTGGTTATCTTGTATCAGGAGCACCAACTATGATACTGGTGCCTTCTAGGAAATCCTAGTTTCTGGACGCAGTAGCATAGTCACGGGTCGAGATACCAGCATAACCCCCTTGCAGTATCTCCAATATGACACATATCGAAGTGATAAGGTCAATAAAGTAACATGTGTTGAGACTAAAAGGACCAAGGTGACACACATTGGAAAAGACCCAAGAAGGGTGGGGTTCAAATAATGGAAAAGAAAATGTATCAGGCACATTGAGTTTCAAGAATTTCATAATCAAGGAAGTTGATTTCAAAATTACAACCAAGGTTAACATAGGGTTGCAAGGCTAAAGCTTAATAAATTTAAGACACACAAGGAACAAGTTCCGTATATATAAAGAGTTGGAATTCCGAAGAATGATTCCAAGGAAGCACTTTAATTGTGGAATGTGATGGAGGATGATCATTGATCTCGATGCAAACGAGCGCCCAGCAGTAACTCATGTGGCTGCAGCACACAGGAGACCCCAGGTTTCGACGCTGTATCGGGATCGTGGATCATGGTACCACCATAAAACACAATTTCGGTAACTCCCATATGACACATGTCGGAATGACGAGGTCAAGAAAATTTGTGTGTGTCGAGATTAGAAAGACCAAGGTAAGACACATGCATCGGCGAAAAGATCAAAGTTGTCTTCAGGTATTTGCTAAGTAAAAGTTCTTTAGCAAATCGAGATACAGGACGAGATCAGTGGGATCTTAATAGCTACGCGAATAATAGCTATTGTTGGATTAATGAGGGACATGCTACGTTTACCCTATATGATAGGTATGATGCATGCTCGTCCTATACGTCTTCACGACGATAGTTAGCACACCACTCACAACTCACTATAGGGCAATACTTTACACATTAGTCTTGTAGAGTGAGACGGGATACAGAAAGACTCTTGGCAAGATATTAGCGATGAAGCTGACTCTTCAGTGGATTTCCTTCAAGAAGACTCGAAGACTCTTCAGTGTGGTTGAAGATTATCCGAAAAGACTTCTCGACAGCTTGCAGCAACTTTGGAAAGATGGTAAGACAAGTTTTAATATTGTTTTATGAAAAACTTTTAATTATAAATTTATTTTAAAGTTTTCACAAAGTAATACTACAAGTATCTTTGTAAGAATTACTCTGATACCATTCTGTTTAATAAACTCGTTTTAGTGATACACATTAGGGTTCTCTAATCATGAATGCTCATGCAAAGCTTATGATGACATGGCAGGTTTAGGTTAACGTAACACTAGAGGTGTTACAGTGCGTGCGTGGGCTCAATCTCCACCACGATTTACCCAACTGCTCTGCTTCATTCGTTCATTCGGTTACCTTGCCGTCAGCCTGACCCTTGACTCCCTCGCCAACCGTCGACCTCCGGCCAGCGCGGAGCCCGTCCATGGACGGTCAGCACCAGATGCAGTTGCGCCTCTCCGTTTATCCGTACATGACTACATAGTTCAAAAACAAAACATTGACTAATATGAACCAGGCATTGATGCTGCTCTTCGCTCCCCAGGCTGCTGACTGCCCCCTCCCCCCAACTCAATCACGCTAAGGTGCTGCATCAGCATCCCAAATAAAGAGGTCCCAAATGCTTAAGCCGACAGGTACAAACAGTGTGCTTCAAGTCTTCAACCCTTCCCTTCTCCATATATGTAACCTAGTCCTCCTTCGATTTGTTGCAAGAACACTGTCGCGCATGTTAGGCTGGGCACAGTGGTCCTATGGCTAGCCACAGACACAATGCTGCATATCACTAACTAACCAGTAAATTAAAATTTCTTCCTTGGATCAAAAACAAAACAGGCAATGGAGGTTGCAAATACACTATGTTGCCTATTTAAGCATACTTAGGATACAACAAACAATAATAAAAATTAGATAATGTTGAATTAGATATATACTGGCAATGCCAAATACCACTGCCTTGTGTAAATTTAGCAACTACATCAAATACTACAGTTATTTGTTCCTTTAAATTTTGTAAGACTATTCTATCTGAAATAATCATACCAACTAATAGAATAAAATTGCAACAAAACTATCGGTTTGCCACAGGTGTGAAATGGCAATTATCAAGGCAACTACTAACCAAATAGTTATGAATCGAAGAGTGCCAGCAACCTTAAGGCAATATCTTTCATTTGCATGATGTATACATGGTAAAAATAAATTGCTGAACTGCTGATGTCACCACACATTTTAGTTTTCAGTATCTTGGGCCTCATGTAACTGATGCAGTTCTTTGTCAGTTCATTATCAGGTGCTACTTGGTCTCCGCATTGAATATAATTCATTATACATATTGTATGAATGTTATCTAATCTGCTTGATACTGGATGATTTACTTAATATTAATCCTACAAGGATGCCATTATAGCATAACTATGTGTGCTGGCGGAAGATCATTTCAGATGTTTACACAGTTGTTTGGTCTGAATTCCTGAAATTGTATTCTTCATATCCAACAACCTTCAGATCCAACAACTATCCATGTTCAAAGTGAAAATCTGGAGTGGAAGGAAAATGGTGTCCCAAGAAGAGCAAGCCTCAAGAGAACAAATCAGCTCTTCCAGAACGAAGGCACAATATACTTAGCCATGAAATTGTCCTTGGTTTGAAGATAAGACTCAGTTTACCGACAAATTCTCTAATTACTAACTATATTTAGTGATTCATAATTATCCGTACAAAGCAAGGTGTGTGACAACTGTCAAATTTGTCACCCATTGATGGACTATGGAGCAGACGCAGCAACCAGTTAAATTCTCTTATATATTCATGTCAAAGAGTTCGGTCATCCGTTCTGTGATGTCGTTGGCCCGTGGTCAGGCAAACTCGCATGCCCTTATCCAGCTGTATAGGTTCAACAAAATGAGATGACTTTAATTGGAGGCTATTGAGCTGCAGCTGTTTTATTCAACTTCTAAACAAAATTTTCCTCCCATGCTAGGTAGTACAATAAATTTCTTATGTACTGATGATTTAAGTTATACAAATCACTGTCACGTCTACAATTACAACACTCAGAAGAATATCAGTGATTTGTATAACTCAAGGTCACCACTAGCAACTGAAGGTCAAAAAACCAATGCAAGTTTTCAAGGCCTTGCCGGCTCCAATGACCACATATCGATCCTGGACTGGCTCTCAACGGAGGGCGCGGCGAAGCCGCGCCAGACTTTCTAGTATGCATAAAAGATCGGGTCATCTATCATTTTGTCGTGGATCAGCTTGCAAGAGGTAACAAACGAGTGGACTAATGACGGACGACATGGACATATGACACAAACCAAACACCATTGAAGGCTTGAGCATAGGCGGATGATTCGAGACCATTCAATTCATCAGCAAACCAAACACGTTAACCAATCATATATTTAAGGGTTATTTGGATTGGTGCCATTGCAATTCTGAGAACTTGGAGATATACCATTACAATTCATGTAATTTGAGATCTACCATTATAATTTCATGTTTCACTGAGCAATGCCATTGTCTACGTATCCAAGCTGCTTGGGCCCACTCCTAAGCGTATACGACCTGTACGCTTTTGCGTATGGACGCACATACCCCTCGGTCAAGTGGATAAGGCCCTCCCATGGCTGGTCCTTTTCTTCCTCCTTCATCGCGCCCCCTTTCTTCCTCCTCTGAGTCTGTACGGTAGGGTTTGCCGCGCCCCCAGCGTTCTTCCTCGCCATAGCCCTACCTCTGCTGCTGTCGACTTCTCCTGCCGCCGCTTTACCATGGCCACCTCGTCTTCAAGCTTTTCACAGCCACGGAGGACTCTCCCTCTCATCGACTGCCCCCAGTGCAAGGTGCCGGTCGTGAAGTCTAGGAGCGACAAGGGCAACATCTACTACCGGTGCTCCAACAGATGTGGTAACTTCTGGTTTGAGGATGCATATGAGCTGTGCTTGCGTGATAAACATCCCAATCTGCTGGAGAATGCTTCTGGTCCTAGGCACATTGCAGCTAGTGCTGTTCCAGTCGTCGAGCAGCCTGCTAATGCTGTTCAAGGGATCCAGCAGATGCTGAGGGACTTGAAGATCATCGCTTCTGATTTCAAGTTGCAGCTTGCTGACATAAAAATAGAGATTGGCAACTTGAAGAATAAAGTGAGTGAACTGAAGGATGAGGTTAAGAAGGGAAAGAGTCCTATTCTGGTAGACAATACATCTATTGTAGTTGGGTTCTTGGCAATGTTTGTTGTTGTCCTGTTGGCTATTGTGTGGGCAAATGAAATGTAATGTAATTTAGCATCTTTGGTTAGTGTCAGCTTAGATTTGGTTAGCTCTTATGCATTGTAATTGAGAGTTATGGTAGCTTTTGGTCTGTAATGGAAGCTATGTTTCTTTGCAATATATGAAGAATTTCTGGTTCCATATTTTGTCAAATTTGAGCATTTGACCGATCACAAATGGTTCAAATTTGCCGTTTCGGACAAATTTGACAGGAACATTTCACTGTTATTGATAGTAGAAATCTGAGCATTGAAATTTTAGAGAAATCTGAGCACTGAAATTGACAGGAACATCAAGTAGAAGCCAGGCCATTGCCTCAGTACACAGAATATATAAAAATGATTCATATATAGTTTTGATGCCATCAGTCTAGTGCATCTCTACATAGAAAAGTTACCTAGACCATCAGCTAGAAAGTATTTTGAGGCCATCAACAAAACATAGTACCCTTACAAGTTCATGCGCCGAAAAGGAACCATGGCACATACAACTGTCTGTGCCTAAAAGCAACACATGGCTTACAAGTCTTGCCATTTCATATTACAAAAGCAGTGCATAGGCTGCTGACAAAGTCTACTTCTCATAGACCAGACTACTTCTCATAGACCAGACTCCTGAGACTACTAACTACAGTAACAGGTGGGTCGGCTGTTTGCTTCTTGAGCTTCTTCTTGATGGGTGTCTTCTTCTTCTTTGCTGTGTCCTTCTTCTTCTTCTTCTTTTGCTGCTTCTGTTTCTTAGGTTGGGAGGGACCAGCTTCATCTACTGGACCTTGTTTCCTACATAAGAAAGGTAAATGTACATAGTTAGTGACCAGCAATGATAGCAGCATAAGAACATTAGATTTAATGCAAAGAAAATACCTTTTCTTAGCCTTGCTCCTAGGTGGAGCTCGCTCACCATCTTCTCCAACCTCTGCCTCTTTGCAATTTTTTGCAAAGTGGCCAAAGTCTCCACACCTCTTACATTTAACCTTCTTTTTTGCAGTGTTCTTCTCTAAGCAGCCTCTAATTCTTTGAACCTTAGGTCTTCCTACACCTCTACCTAGGTTCACAATGGGCCATTTTGACCTATCAGGGATAGGTTCAATTCTGTTCTCATAAGTTGCCTTGAACCTAGCCACTGAGTAGTAATCATGGACATAGTCTTCAATTCTCACTCCTCTGTTGGAGCATATCCATGCCAATGCATGTTTGCAGGGCTTCCCTGTCACTTGCCATTTCCTACATGAGAATTTATGGCTCTACAAGTTAACTGTTTCTCTTTTTTGATTATTCCAGTCATCCAAGATGGTCACTTATGCAACATCAACATCACAAACAGAAGCCTTGATCACTTTTAAATTTTGCTGATCAAGTTGAGCTCCTGCATCACATTAGGAAGCACTCCATCTGCCCACTGTCTAGCAATCATTTTTCTAGTGTACCTTTTCTCCATAATGAGCTCTCTGATCTTGTCCACTAATTCATGCAGCAGCAGTCCCTTGAACTTTTTAATTTGTGCATTGAAGCTTTCAGATACATTATTTATCAAGTAATCACACTTGTTGTTCTCTGAAAATCCACACCTCTACCAGATCCTGTTGTGATACTGCTCTAGATACTCAATTGAGAGGTGCAAACTCAAATATTTTCTTCATTTGCCATTGAAACATCCCTTCAGTGTAGCTTCGAGCTGCAGGGTACAAGTGATCAGTGAAGACATCACCAGAATATTTTTTCATAAAATTCTAGTACAAATGCCTCATGCACTCCCTGTTCTCAGCTAGTGGGAAAACAGCCCCAACTGCAGTCTCTAACCCTTTACATGCATCTGTACATATAACCAAATTTGGAACATCTCCAATGACACTATGCAGTTGTTCCATAAACCACTTCCAATTGTCTTCAGTTTCTGACTCAAAAATTGCATAAGCTATGTGATACAACCAATTATGTCCATCAACACAAGTAGCTGAAGCTAGCTGACCTCTATATTTACCATGCAAACAGGATGCATCTATGCCAATAAAAGGTCTGCAGCCAGCCAAGAAACCATCAACACATGGTCTGAGAGCAACAATATTCTCTTGAACCTGTCTTTATTTTCAATCTTCTCTAATTCTATCTGTACTAAGCTACCAGGAGAAACTTTCTCAATTTGAGCAACCCAATTAAAAAGATACTGGAAAGACTCATCATATGTACCATGGATCTGCTCCATTGCACACTTCATCCCTGACCATGCCTTGGAGTACTTCAACTTGATGCCAAAGTCTTCTTCTAACTTGTCCTTGCAGGCTCCAGGCCCTTTGGTTGGATTCTTCTTCAGCCAGTCTGCCAACCTATCTGCACACCAACCTTGGGAGGCCATCTTTCCTTCTACAAGTTTGGTGGTACGACACTTGTGTTCTTCAGGTAGCTTTTTGATCGGCACAAATAAATATAATAGGGAAAACTCAAATATTTTTTTGGGAGGCCATCTTTCCTACGAAAATTAAACATATGCAGTACAAATGTAAACCAAAAACGACAAGTTTACCTGTATTGTCTTGCCATCAAAAATCCTAGAAGCATGTATGCGCCAAGGACATCCCTTTGCTTTACACTTGGCAATGAATCTTGTGGGGTCAGTTTGCACATTAGCAAATTCAAAGCCTGTCTTCACTGCATGATGCCTAATTGCCTTCCTAAATGAAATAATATCAGGAAAGAGTCCTCCTTCGACAATGTTGGGGTTGTTTGGATCATGAATTACATGGACCTCTTGTGGATCTACATCATCAACCTCTGCCTCAAGAGGAATTCCTCCTTCAGTAGCAACACCATCATTTGCGTCAGCATTAGCAAAACTAGGTTCTGGATTAGGATTGTTAGCAGCCTGTGCATAGTTAGTGTGCTGATGAGAAGGTACTGGCATGTAAATTCCCTCATCATCAACACCCACATACTCCTCATTATCAAACAAGTTCGGCTCTAATTCAGGCTCTAAAGGATACTCTGTTCCTCCATCTGGCTCAGTAGTAGGATTAGTTGGAGGGCTAACATGATCTGGAATATGGTTGGATTCAGGCACTTTAGGATCTAGATCTTAGTTGGCATCAGGAGGAATGACACAGATAGGCTCTAGGGTAGCAAAATCATCAACCTTTACAACTGTTCTTTTAAAAACTCCTACAACAACTTGACAACGCATCTGATCCTTATACATTTCAAACAAATCATGCATCTGAAAGTCATTAACTAATTTCACATCTTCACACATCCTTTTGTCATAGAACCACACACAAGGACTCTGACTAGGGGACCATTTGAACTGAGTACTCAAGCTTTGCATCAGCAGCTCAAAAGAGAACGAGCCTACCTCCACATCCCATGTAATCACACTACCCTTAGTGTAAATTTTTCTACCATTACTGTCGGTAGTAGAGAAAGCTTCAACTTTAATCTCTAATGAGAACAAACAACTCCTAGCAGCAATTGACAATTCCCAAATCAAAACAAACGTACTCGCGCAACAGGTTGAAGATTGAATCGAACTTGCGGAAACATACCTCTCCTCAGCATGCTCCATGCTTGTGGGATCTGCCATTGCGCTCAACGCCACACCATCCTGTAGGGGGGCGCGGGGGCGGTGATGGTTGGCGCAGGATAGGGCGGGGTCGAGGCCGAGGGCTCCAAGCCGGCGACGGCGACGGACTCCAGCCGGGTCGAGGCCGAGGGCTCCAAGCCGGCGACGGCGACGGACGCCAGCGGGGTCGAGGCCGAGGGCTCCCGACCGGCGGCGGTGGCTAGGGTTCGTCGATCGTCGTCGCGTCGGGAAGGATAGACAGAGCTGAACGAAGGGGGAGAGGAGAGCGATAGCTAGGGCCACGGGAGGGCCTTATCCACTTGACCGTGGGGCATGTGCGTCCATACGCAAAAGCGTACAGGTCGTATACGCATAGGAGTGGGCCCAAGCAGCTTGGATACGTAGACAATGGCATTGCTCAGTGAAACATGAAATTATAATGGTAGATCTCAAATTACATGAATTGTAATGGTATATCTCCAAGCTCTCAGAATTGTAATGGTACCAATCCAAGTAACCCTATATTTAAGGCGTCCGAGTCCAAACAAGGAAGTTATATTGTTATAAAAAACAAGCGAGTTACACAGGATTTTATAAAAAATATTAATAATATTTATAAAGTCAAATAAATTTATTATATCAAAATATATTCAATAATTATCAAAACCATAGAATAGATATTAATTAATATTCTATTATATATATTTAGTCAGAAGCAAAAATATTTGATTTATCAAAAAGTAAAAATAATATTTTTACTAGGCGTGTAGTAGGGCAATCCTACATGGGACTATGATGGTTTGTGGAGTAAAGCTAAAATAATCTCTACCTGACATGCCTTTATTGTTTCCCTCCGGAAATTGTAGGCGACATGGGATTTATTTTGGAAATTTGGACAGAGTGCAAACTCGAAGGAAAATAAAAAAAGAGAGAAAACAAAAAGAAAGAGGGGTTATGATGGAGCGGAGAATCTTATATACATTTTAAGAGATATATAAATCTTTTCTCAAAATATAAAAATTCAGTTTTTTTTGTAAGTTAGGTTGGTTTAAGTTTGACAAAACTTATAGAGGATAAGTAACATTTATCAGGTCAAAGAAGTAACTATGAAAATATATATTACGAATAATATATGTTACGACGAATCTAAAATTGGATGATAAACTTAGTTGAACTGAAAAATATTTAACTTAAGACAAAACTAGAATTACTTTCTTTTTAAGAATGGAAATAGTAAGAGATCTAATACGTCTGGTTTGATATCATCAACAGTATTGGTTTTTATAAACTTGGTCACATTTACGATAGTTAAACTTTTAGAACAAACTAAGAAATTAAGCAATGTCCATAACTATAGCTTTTATTTTTCCCCCATAAACATAAGCAATTTTCAACAGATCCGCCCTCATCCCTCATTATCTAGGGTACATGAACAAATATGCATTAATTAGTGTAATCAAGGAGCATTATCTTCATTGTTTTTGTTTCTTAAACCTGTCATTACTTTAGAAATGCATTACATGTACTTCTGTTCTAAATTATAAGACTTATTGACTTTTCTAAATACATTTCATTTTACTATATATCCAAACAATTATGTGTACCGAAATGCATAGTAAAAGTTGTATATCTTAAAAAGCTAAATATCTCATAATTTAGAATGAAGTACAGATTTAGTCTAGAGAGTATAGGGCAACACTACCTTTTCAGTTACAGAGATAGAATATATGGGAATTTTTCCGGCAATTGGCTATAGCTGTGCAGCTAACAATTATAGCACATGTATGTACACCGCCCCCCCCACCCCAAAAAAAAAAAATTTATGGCACATGTAGCATTCCATTAGCAGCTTGCACCTCAGCAAAAATACACACAACATATAGCCTAAAAAGTGGCTTAAATGCACAACAAATAGTAGGCCTAATTGTAATTAGAAGTCAACTTTAGTGTTTAAATTTATTTTTGTTAGCTAACATATATGCCCGTGCATTACAACGGGAGTAAAAAACTATCAAATGTCTATACAAAATATGAATGAAAATGTTACTCCCTCCATCCTAAATTATAAAACAATCCTAAATTATAAGACGTTTGACTTTTTTGACACCAAGTTTGTTCACTCGTCTTATTCAAAATTTTTTTGCAAAATATCACTTATTTTATCGTGGCTTGCTTTATTAATGATAGTTCTTTAAGAATAATTTAAATTTAGCAATATTTGCATAATTTTTTTAAATAAGACGAATGGTCAAACTTGGGTTCAAAAAAGTCAAACGTCTATAATTTGGGATGGAGGGAGTACATATCTATTCTTATGATTTTTTTATTGTTTTATTTGCATTATCTTATGATGATTATGAAATTCAAAAATTTATATTAATGTTGCCAACCTATTAAGTTTTTTATCAAATCAAATTTAAATGGAACCTCTTGTATGCATATATAGATAGATATAGGAATATATATAGAGATAGAAAGTTATTATTATTATAGATATAGAAAATCAGTAGAAAGATAGAAGATACGTATAGATAAGATAAAACAGGGTTATTACAGCTGTTTTATTCGGACAAGGAATTGGACCTCGTCACAGCGTTGGCTCCGTCTCCGCAGCGCCGTAGATGTAGCCGGTTCCAACGTCATCATCCGCATCGCACGGCCGTTGAGGAGCAACTGCAGCTCCGTCCTTTCGCCCCTTCTCCCCTTACCCCCGCGCGGGCGCAGGTCTCCCCTCTCTCCCTCTCTCTCGTGGAGATCGCCGACCGTAGCGCCCGCCCTACGCCAGGTGCCCGCCCAGGGTTTCGTCGGGCTCTTCGCCATGTCCTCGCCGGATGACCCTTCGCCGGCGACGAGCACCCAGCAGGTACGCGCGCCCACTCCTCTTCTCTCACTGCCGTGCGACGCCGAGGACCCAAACCCTAGCTTGAGCTACTTGGTGTGCTCGGATCTGATCTAATTACAACCTGCCTACCAAATTCGGCTTTGCTGCAAAAGTTATCGGATCCGCCGCTGCATTTGGTCTTGGTTTGCTGTTTTCCTCTGTAGAGATTGAGGAAGGTTAGGGAGGAACTAACTTGTTTCTGTTTCTGCATTGGTGGTACCTCGACTTGCGAATCCGGCAGAAGCAGTTGGAGGGTTTGGTGAGCCTACTGGCGGAGGCGAGCAGGTAATGTTGCCATGCACGGCACCTTCCGCGCAGTTTAGTAATAGCAAAATTGCTGGCAATTTTGTCTTGTCGGTATGTGACGCTCGTAACTTCTGTCGGCGCGTTACTAATTGCAGCTACTGATATAGCGATATAATCGGTTACAGTATAGTTTGTCTGTTGGTTTGTAATTTCGTATGGTATGGTGACTCTTACCAACGTTCTCATGGAATGCCAGGTTCTACCGCAAAGCATATCATGAACTGTTCTCAGGTGTAACTACTGAGCAGGAGCCTGAATCATCAACTAATACTCCTGAGTATATGCTTTTTGGGTGGTATCTCTTTTTAATGCTGCGATCGAGATCACCAGAATTGTTCAAGGACCTGGTGTCTTGCATCCATGGATTAGTTGCTGTATTGGTCAGTTCGCTTATTTCACCCCCCTTTTTTTTGGTTGTATTATGGATTTTTGAACTATGATGACTCCGTTAGTGCTGGAGCTGCTAAACTTGTATTTTTTAATTGATCACAAAACTGCTTACTGCAATGCAGGCCATGCTTTTGATTCACGTGCCAGCTAAATTTAGGAGCTTCACGATTGAAGGCTCTTCTCACTTAAGTAATTGTTCCTTCTGAATTTATTTTTCCTTTAATTTATTCATTCAGCATATTGCCTATAGTTATGATTTTTTAATGTTTGCTTGAATTCAGTCAAACAAACTGAGAAAGGCGTGGATCTTATTGCTTCGTTATGTCATAATTATCATACCTCTGAAGAACGTTTGAAAGAAATGATGGACAAGTCTCACAAGGCAATAGAAGACGTTTTCAGTACGAAAGCACTAAGTGCTTCAGAGTGCAAAATAGAAAATTTGGATAAGATAGACACAGGCATGGAACCCTTCCTCACATGTTTGTGCATGCAAACCTAGTTCTGATTATGCTTCATACTTGAATTAGCTGAATTGTTATGTCAATGTTCTGTTGCAGATGGCCTGATGTATTTCAAAGGTCTCATTGATATCGAGTGTTTCCAGTCAAATTTGGAAAAAATGGAGAAACTATGTAATTCTAATAGTTGTGAAGGGGAGCTTGATTTTAAATTAATCTTGATCAATAATGATTATATTCCCTGTGCGGAGAACTCATCTGGGGATTCTATCAATTTAAGACGTTCAAAGGTATCCAGAATGGTTCGTAAATTTCAGTAGGTTGAATTTCTTTTTGCAGATTGTATCAATTGATTCCTTTTCTTCTATTGCAGTGTACCTTTGAAACATTGGCATCTCCCACAAAGACAATAAAGAACATGCTGACTGTTCCTAGTTCCCCTTTGTCGCCCGCCACTGGTGGTTCAGTCAAGATTCTGCAAATGACACCAGTAACTTCTGCCATGACGACAGCTAAGTGGCTTCGTGAGGTGGTATCTTCATTGCCAGAGAAGCCTTCATCTAAGCTTCAGCAGTTGCTGTCATCATGCGATCGGGATTTGACAAATGCTGTCACAGAAAGGGTCAGCATAGTTTTGGAAGCAATTTTTCCAACCAAGTCTTCTGCTGATCGGGGTGGCTCATTAGGCCTCAATTGTGCAAATGCCTTTGATATTCCCTGGGCAGAAGCCAGAAAAATGGAGGCTTCCAAGTTGTACTATAGGGTATTAGAGGCAATCTGCAGAGCCGAGTTACAAAACACCAATGTAAATAATCTAACTCCATTGCTGTCAAATGAGCGTTTTCACCGATGTTTGATTGCATGTTCAGCGGAGGTAGTATTGGCGACGCATAAGACAGTCATCATGATGTTCCCTGCTGTTCTTGAGAGTACTGGTCTAACTGCATTTGATTTGAGCAAAATAATTGAGAACTTTGTGAGACATGAGGAGACCCTCCCAAGAGAGTTGAAAAGGCACCTAAATTCCTTAGAAGAACAGCTTTTGGAAAGCATGGCATGGGAGAAAGGTTCATCATTGTATAACTCACTGATTGTTGCCAAGCCATCTGTTGCTTCAGAAATAAAAAGCCTTGGTCTTTTGGCTGAACCAATGCCATCTCTTGATGACTTAGTGGCAAGACAGAATATTCATGTTGGTGGCTTGCCTGCTACACCATCTAAAAAGCGTGCTGCTGGTCCAGGTAATTTGCTACTCAGCCTTAGTTTGATGTTTTGCATTTAGTCTATATAGCAGCAGTCATTATATTCAGTGCATTAGTAACTATAATTGTTGTCACTGCCATTTTATCAGCAGAAGCTTGAATGAAATATGAGTTCAGTATTAGCATTGTGTCCTGAAGGTTAAGACTAGCTTTATATTGCTGAAAGGCAAAAAAAAAAAAAAAAAAAAAAAAAGAACAAAGGGTAATGTGGTTGAAAAATGTGGTCTGGAAAGATGATGTTCAGCCTGAATAATGTGAAACTTCACCGAAATTTCACATTGAATTTGTTTGTTTGTAGCAGTACAAATGTACAGTGTATTCTTTGTAAATGCACAATATATATTCTTAGTAAATGTACGGTGTATTAGTGTAAAATATGGTCCTTGTCATTTATTACTGCAGAAGGTATTATGAACCCAAGTTGCGGTCCAGGATATATTTTCTTTTATATCAACTGTGTTATAGTTTTTTAGAAAGACTTTTTGAACAAGGGATTTATGACAATATGGTGCCTTTCCAATTGGGCACCATCAAAAAATTTGAAGGTTCAATAACATTTAGGATTAAACTGCAATCTTTTTGAAAGAAATAATTCTATTTGGTACTCCTCTTTGTTCCTTTTAGGCTTCTGGCTCTTCTCTCTATTTTATTCATCACATGTTTCTTGCAGAAGATGACAATGCTGATCCTCGATCACCAAAGAGATTGTGCAGTGAATCTAGGAACACAGTAGTAGAGCGCAATTTGCAGACACCTCTACCCACGGAAAGCCACATGGTGTCGACTAGTTTGAAAGCAAAATGCCATCCACTCCAGTCCACATTTGAAAGGTTTAGTTACCCATTTCAGTTTGTACTAGTATTTACGCATTCTACTTTTCTGTTAATGAAAAAGAAATATTGTTTTACTGTCTGTCTACTTTGCAGTCCAAATGTCTGTAATCCTGTTGGTGGGTATGACAAATGTGCTGACGTGACAATTCAGATGTTCTTTTCCAAGGTATGGATCTTCTCATAATCAGAACTTTGCTTTTATGATTTATCTTCTTTCTTAAAGTTTTAATGTTGACCTGCAATTTCTTCAGATTCTGAAGTTGGCTGCTATTAGAATAAGAAACTTATGTGAAAGGGTTCAATATGTGGAACAGACAGAGCGTGTCTATAATGTCTTCAAGCAGATTCTTGAACAACGGACAGCTTTGTTTTTTAGTAGACACATCGATCAACTTATCCTTTGCTGTCTTTATGGTGTTGCAAAGGTATAATTTACACTATTTAATGAGCTTCCTGTCATTACTTCTCTTTTATCTAGGCTGGCTGACCATGCCTTCTCTCACAGGTTTGTCAATTAGAACTCTCATTCAAGGAGATACTCAACCATTACAGAAAAGAAGCACAATGCAAACCAGAAAATTTTTTAAGGATCTATATTCAGAGCAAGAATTGCAATGGGGTATGTACCTTGGATTCTTATTGCACCTTTATTCTAACAGTTCTTTCTTCATTCTTCAGGTGCTCCTTATTGCTTCTTTTTCTGAAAACTTGTTTCCTGTCACAGGTATTAGTATCACGCCATGTTGATATCATTGCTTTTTACAACGAGGTGTTTGTTCCAGCAGCCAAGCCTTTCCTGGTGTCACTAATGTCATCTGGTACTCACCCAGAAGACAAGAAGCATGCTAGTGGTATATGCTATACCCACTTTTTCTGTTTGAACTGCTATTTCTTTTCCTATGAGTCAATGATGTCATTACTCTTGCTTAGGCCAAATTCCTGGATCACCCAAGCCATCTCCTTTCCCAAATTTACCAGATATGTCCCCGAAGAAAGTTTCAGCATCTCATAATGTATATGTGTCTCCTTTGCGGCAAACCAAGGTTTCTTTTCTCATTCTTCGCTTTACTTTCTTTATGTTTGCTCTTAAGTAAGATGAACTCATATAGCTCCAATCTGTTTCCGTAGAGTAGTAAGGTTATATCAATAATCTTTCAGATTAATATGGCACATGCATGTTTAAAATTCTGCAACACAGTAATGTGTCAACAATAGCATCAATGACAAAGCCGTTGAGCCCCAAAGCGTGGGGTAGGCTAGAGGTGAAGTCTTAAGAGTCATAACACAGTAGTCTGAGTCATAACACAGTAGTCTATTTTGTCGATGAATACCCAGAATTTTTCTAGGCCACTCCTTACATTTCATTAAATGCTGGGAATAATTCTTGAGAACTGAGATGGAGAATTGGAGATTATCTAAGTTACTTAGGGTTGGCATACCTTTTGATACTACAGCTTGTTGTCACTGCATTTCATTTTATCGTAAGTTGTTTTAAGACTAGTCAATGCTGCTATGAGGGTAGGTGGTACTGCTTCCACCTTATTGTCCACTTCATATCATATTAGTATTGTTGTTGAGTCATTAGCACTTAACTCTTTACTGTGTTCCGTTTTCCAATGACACATTCCTCTATGCCACTTGTCAGATGGATTTACTGCTGTCACCAAGTTCCAGGAGTCTCTATGCATGCATTGGTGAAGGCACCCATGCTTATCAGAGCCCATCTAAAGATTTGGCTACTATAAATAGCCGCCTAAAATAGTATGAATCTCAAAATGACACTTTCTTTTGTACAACATGATTTCATGTCTACAACACTAATTTATATCGCTCCATTTTATGTTTAATTTGCAGTAGTGGCCGGAGAGTAAACAGTCGATTAAACTTCGACATGGTGAGCGACTCGGTGGTAGCTGGTAGTCTGGGCCAGCCAAATGGCGGTTCTACCTCCTTTGACCCTGCAGCTGCATTTAGCCCCATTTCAAAGAAGAGAAAGCCAGATACTTGATCAAATATAAATGGCGACCTCGTATATAGCTCTCAGCTCCATGCTCCATAGCAGTCTATTCTTCTGAATAAGTGGTTTAACTGGAGTGATTTAACTGTACATGTATGTATTACTGGGAAGCAGCAGTTTTTAGGCCGCAAACTGTTTCAAATTAGCTTTGAGGTTGTATCACCATTTCCCTGCTGATTGAACATATTAGACTGTATCATCCGATGTGTAGAATGATAATGAATCTTTAGTTTTCAGTGGGTAGACATAACAAATCTTTATCCTAGTTGGCTGGTTGTTGGCGTTCATGAGGGTTCATTTGGTTGTCAAATAGTACTGTACTTAATTCATATCTTTCATATTTAGCATTGGCAACCCTAAATTGCTTTCCTGACTAGGAACATATTCTTCACAGATACAAGTATGCGAACTCTGAACTATTTGAATCCTTTTATATTCTCATTTTTTAAGTACTTTATCTGTTTCTGCTACTTTTGTACTGTGTATTTCCAGCTTCTCCATCAGACTGATGATTCCATATTCAGTGCGCTGCAAGTGATTCAACATATGTGGCTTATCCTTCAGGTATGTCTCATGTTGACTTCACTGCTTTTGTAATGGCACTGTTGACTTCATTGCTGGTTACAATCAACCTTTACTGCTTTTATATTGTTCTACTATTTTTGGCTTGCACAGCCAGGGTGATAGGTTTTCTGCATGAGTTGATCCTTTTCTCAGGACACAAGATATGCTACACTTCCCAAATTGCAATTAATTCAGAAGTCTACCTTCTTTCATTCAGTTGGTTCTCAGCAACACTGAATGGATATGAATCAGTTGTCCCGATAGATGTTCATCTGGTTATTCCAAACAATCTGACATCACATCTCTTTCTGCAGGTGAGATTAGGAAAACCTGAAACACTATCACCATTTAAAACATTGGCTCCTGGAAGTTCAGGTGATTAGCAAAGATCCTTCATCTACATCTGACATTGGCATGTACGTTAGAGTCCAGCAACTCCTGTGATGGCAGGAGTCGTACTTAAACAGCAGCAGCTCCTTCAGTTTGTTCAGCGCTTCTCATGTCTGCTTGTATTGATCGGGAGCATCCACCTTGCCTTCTGGTATCAACTGAATGAGTTGCTGAGATGCTTACCATCTTTACGAGCTCAGGCCATGATTCCAGCAGCACTGTGACCTGGGGTGCAAATGTGAAGGCCCTGCAAGCACTTTCCAGGCTACACCTATCCTGCCTGCTTCTTGAAGATCCATTTTTCCTGTGTGGTGCCACTTAAATAAAAGCCATTTCTGGTTGTTGTGTCAATCCTTGACAAGTCACCAGATTAGTGTTGGGTTGCAGTCATGTGGTGCTTAAGTCTGAGAAGTCAACAAAGTCACTGATTGTCTGGCACAAAAGTAATCAAAAGTGAGAGCTACTTGTTGCCAGGAAATGGAGAAGGGCAAATTCAGTTCTCTGTATTCAAGCAGCAGATTTTGTTTAGAGCTAGCTTTTGAGATGCACCATTTCATTTCACCACTGATTCTGTGTGTTGTAACTCCTGATTCAAATGCTAACAAACCTTAGTCTTCACTGAATAATTTGCTAGCTAGCATTTCCAGTATGAAATTCTTGTCCTAAATTTTGGAATGTATCTGTCATGGGTATATGTTGTCTTCAAATACTTACCTTGTCGGTTTTTTGTCATTAGATTTTTACTATTTTTATTTTTAGTTTTTCTCAACAAGCTTTGATTTTGTTGCCTTTGGAATTTGTTCCAGTTTTATAGCACTTGTCTGCAGTTGTCACTGAATATTGCATTGGGTTCATGTGCTTCTAAATTTCCACTTCGTTTGCTCTTTCTCTAATACTCCTTTGGTACTGTACTCCCCAAACTTCTCCATATGTGACTACTGACTAGCGGTTCCATATTGAGCGCACTGCCGTGATTTGACAGAGGAAGCTTATCCATTAGTTATTACACATGCCGTCTGCCGTGTTTTTGGGATGAGTATTCATTTTCCCATTTCGTATGTCACATGTTTAAGGAAATTACTTTTGCTATGAACAAATGTAATGGTATTGTGATTCCATTCCCTGGGCCATTTAATTCATTATCATCACAAAGAATGCTGAGTTAGAGAATACCATCCAGTATGCACATCTTTGTGCTGGCACTGTGGCTATTTCGTATTGCCCTGCGCATCCAGAGCAATCTATTTTGTTTTCTGCACCATTCTCAGGACACTGCATAATAATTCTTATTATAGCTTTCAAGAACATGGTACAGTTTTCAAAATTGTTTTTTCATTCATAAGGATAAAAAAGAATACCACAAATTCAAATTCGTTAGCTTGTTTCTTCCAATTAGTTCTCAGCAAACATGAACCGGTTATTAATTAATTAAACACTAGAATTTGTTCTGGTGATTCCGCAAGGTTCTGACACTGCAACTCTTTCTTTTATGCAGGTGAGATTTGAAGCCTGAAGCACTGAACTGAACCATCATCGACATCTGAACCATTTGGCTCCTGGAACTTCAGATGGCCTGAGATCATCATCTGCTTCATCAGCACAGTGCTACCACTGCCCCTTCGGCGGCAGCAGCCGGCATCGTCACCATGTAGAGGCTCGACGAGTCCACCAGCTCCGGCTCCGGCGGCGATGGCGGAGGCCTGCTGAACTCGTTGCTCTCGAACAACAGCTGCTCCTTGAGCTTGTCCAGAGCCTCCCGCATCCAGGCATACCGACACAGGCCGTACGCCTCCGCTACGGGTACCTGATCGAACACGAGCAAGAACTGCATGAGCTAGCTGCTGCTATGAAAATGAAATCAAAATATGCGAAATGGCTAGCTGCTAGTTCTGCTGGTGCAGATGACGCGTGCAGTGTGCTCACCCATCTCCTGCCATGGGTGACCTGCTCAGGCCAGATCTCCAGCAGCTCTGTGACTTGCAGTCCGAACATGAAGCCCTTGCAGGCCCCTTGCAGACCACAGCTGCTCTTCTGTTTGCTCTTGCTCTTGAAGATCCATTCTCCCAGCGGCGTCGCCTGAATGAACAAAAGCCATATTATTCAGTTGTTAGCTATTTAGTTATTTGTTTATTTATTTATTTATGTATTGACAATCCATCCATCCCATGATTTTTCAGTCATCATTAAATAAAATACTCAAAAGTAAGAACAATGCTGCTTATTGCCAAGGAATCGAGGACAGATGTCTGTACATATAACTTTTTAACAAAAAATCGAATCTATTGATTCTCCCATGCTCTCATTTATTAGTAGTTACCATCTCTCTTGCTCTGAAGTACATGTGAAGTACCCTTAGCAATACTGCTGATTAGGGCCCATGTCCGCACATGAAACTCACGTGAGCACGGATTAAGCATGATGGTGGCCGGGGTTGTTGGCCACCTAACCATGCATTGCCCGCCCATTGGTGTATTTGTTCCAACTGGATGTATAGCAAAGAAAACTACAACTTTTTTTTTAGAATAAGAAAACTACAATTTTGGCCATGCATGCTCATCATGCTGAGCACCTTTTTCAGTGGTTTGAACACTGAATAGTTGTTGAAGCGTGCAACACATATTTTTTCTTCACCCTTTTTTTTTTTTTCTCTCCTTGCTACAAAACACCATTAAAGAGGAATAGACGTGTAGCTAGCAATCTATGGACTACAAGCTATATATAGAGAGGCACTTTCTTAGCTAGGTGCTAGCCACTTAAAATTGACCGTTCTATCGCGTGTCCATCACATACATACCAAAATGACAGACATGAAAATGACCCCGGAAACATCCTATCCTACTAGTCTACTACCAAGCAAGCATATCTAATGCTCTAGAAAGGCAACAACAAAAATCCAAACATCCACGGCACTAAAGCCAAGAGACCTCCTCCCTATCATGCATGATGCAAGCAGCATAGATAAAATATGCATTATGCTCGGCTAATCCACCTGCTAATAATAGTATAATAGTATACATTAATTAATAAATAAACCGGAAAACATTGCCACGTCAAGATGGAGTAGGTCAAGTAAGGCACCCACGCTGATAATGCCCTTGACGCCTGCTTCCTCGAAGGCCTCCCTGCAGGCAGCTTCGTCGATGCTCTCGTCGTCCTCCCATCCACCCTGCAGCAGCAACATCGAACACACGCACATGATGATGTTATCTGATGACAGAGCGCGAGCTTGCATATATGCAGCATCATATATAATATATATAATAATTTTGAGCAATTGTATACATATGCTGTGTATTATTCGTATTCTTTACATGATTGATCGATTAAAGGGTGTATGGTATGGCCATCTGATCTTGCTGTCTCACCTTTGGGAAGATGAGATCGCTTCGCTTCGGCGTCGAGATCATGAGCACCTGCAGCCTGCTTAGCACGTCCTGCTGGCAGCTTTTCTCCTCCTCCTCCTCCTCCTTGTTGAGCATGTAAGGAATGCATCTGGTATATATGGGAATCATCAAGAACATACATGATTAGCCAGGAACAGGAGGACGACGAAGAGCTATTCATTTTAGATCCAGCACTACACCTTCGGTAGCAATTGAAAGGATATATATATATCTACATGTTCATTGCATTGCTGTTCTTAATCTGCCAAGTTGTGATTTTATGTGATCCTGTGAGAGTATTGAAAAGATTTATGTACATATTTTTGTATCTTCCTGTCTAACTGCTAATCAAATGCATATTGTAGAGCATGCATGCTTATAATTAAATAATAACAAGGTATGCAGCGTGGTGGTGTGTATATATAGCAAACTAGTTTAGTACCCTGAGACAAGGCGGTAGCATCCTTCGTAGCGCTGCCGGAGGCGTCCCTGCCTCGCGCAAACCATGGTGGCCGTTGTCGGCGGCAACGGCGACGATGATGCAGGAGGCGCCATCTTCTCTCTTCTCCACAGGAACAATTTCCTTGTTAGCTGAACAAGAACCTACGCACACAACTACAAATCCAGGTTAAACCCTAACCTCCAAGTTAACATATATATAGGCAGATATATATATATATCTATAGTATGTTAGTAATTAAGCTCACCTCAAGAAGACAAATCCAAGAGCGATTCAACCTCTCCCTCATCACACCCAGAGTAAGGTGAGAATGGTATCCTTCCTGATGATGATGCCACAAGCTTCTCCCAGCTGCATGCCACTGACCCAAAGAATCTCTCCCTTTGCATTAGTCCACTGGCTCTGATGCAGTTGGATGGATCGGAGACCTCTAGATTTGGGAGATATGGCTGCAAGATAGATAAGCCCAAATGGCTGGAGGATCGGAGAGACTGATGAGACCGGAACCCAATTCTCCTGGAATCTAATCCTTCTGCTATCTGCTGCGTGTACTGCCTACTAGACCTTAATTTATATAGCTAGATACCAGCTAGAGCTTTGGAATTGAGCCGATAGGGATTATATACAAAGTACCCAGATAGGTGGCCTTCCTTCTTGATTCTAGTGGTTCTTGGACCTATTTATAAGGAGAAGATGTGGGGCATAACATGCGTTGAACCCCCTTGGTTTCTGTGCAATCTCGGATGGATCCCTGCCTTTTCGTGTATTTTCCTCAGCTGGTCAATGGGTTGCTGGGGTTTTTCGTATTGTGTCAACCAAACCGTGTTACTAGGAAACCGCCAATTTGGACGAAAGATATATCTTGGTCATACATGTTATCTGTTGGAGTTTATTTACAGCTCTGCTTGTACCTAGAACATCCATTATATTATTTCCTTTGCAATTTCATTATGAACAAACAACAAACAATCAATGAATTTTGTTTCCACTCAACTATATAGTATATAGTACTCCACTAAAGAATGTAACTATGGTATCCATGCCTCTTAAGTGGTTCGAGTTTGACAAGTTTACGAATTACGATGAATAGTATTTATATCTATGTCTCCAAACTTAAATGTATACCCACATATTATTGTAAATTGATGTGTATGCGTGCTGAGTTACCTACCCAAATAGAGCGTTACTACTTTACACTGAGGTTTCATTTGACAGCAGTTTAATTTGTATGACTTCCGTAGGAAAGTGTTTAATTTCCGAAACATAGGCTTCCCGAACTGGCCCACGTAGCAGGATATAAACTCAGTTTGATGTAATCTAATTCTTCTATTTGGTGGATGATTGATATGCATCAAACTATATTATTGGAGGAAAACGAAATAGACTAAAATATGCAGCGGTCTTATACATGCAAGCATCGACGAGTCATTTTCGGTCCACTATTCTCTGCTGTAACTTTCTACTAGTCATGCAGGCCAAGTGCTTTGCGAGTGAAGTGACATATTTTATCTTTGATGTACATAAATTTAATGGAGAAGGAAACTACTGGAGACCTTCCTACACCCCATTTTTCTCTTTTTTACCAAGCTAGGCACCAAGAAGTTGCAGGTTATATTTAAACTCTGTTGTGCTCTCTGATCCCATCGTACTTTACTATTCACGGACCCTTAGTTGGGAGGGGAGCGTACATTACTATTTCTCCCCACTAAGTTCAAGAGATGAATGACCAGGTTGCTTCCTTGCCTCGATCATATCAACCCTGAATGTAAAATGGAGGGTCCAAGTCTATATATAAGGACAAGAAACGCACATTGGGCTAATCAGATCGCGCTATCCCTTGGAGCAAAATATAATTAAGTTTAATTTGTATGGGATTGTCTTTCCCCGCACCATTTGTTCTTACAGTCCTATTTCAATACTAGTGGTCGAAGTGTTATACCAACGGCCTTTGAATAAATACTTCCTTCGTATAAAAAGAAAGTCATTTTAGACAGTGATATGGTCTCTAAAGCATAAGATTTCTTAGTTTTATAAAAAATATTTATCGAAAAGTGATATATGTATATTTTTATGGGAGTGTTTTTCAAGACAAATCTATTCATGGTGCTTTTTGAAATATAAAAGCATGGGTACCTCCCTTTTCTCTAAAAAAGACAAATCTATTCATATAGTTTTCATATTTCTAAACTCAACAACTTAAAAATTATTTATTTATATTTCCAATGTTTGACCTAAACCTTGTCAAAACGACTTTCTTTTTTATTATGAAGAGAACAGATTCCTAAAGTTGTCTTAACTCAGACTTTTTAAACTGTGACCTAATTTTTTTTAAAAAAAATCAAGATTTATAACATCAAATTAATATCGTTAGATATACCATAAAAATATATCTAATGATATTAATTTGATGTTATAAACTTTGATCTAATTTTCTCTATCTTTACTTCTTATATGAGTCTTTTGATCTTTTGCCTTCTTCATTGGTTTCCGTGAAAGAGTCTAAAACGTAAGTGTTATGAGACCGAGAGATACATGTTTTGGGTAAATTCTGCGAGCCGGATATCAATCTTCTCAAACTAACATCCACATATGTGCTGGCTCACCCTCTCTAGGAGAATAAAACACGGAAATTAAACGCAAGTGACAATGTACAGACTAAGAGGATCCACCAGGATCGATCTAGTTGCATGGTGTGCCTGCTGCAACTTGGCGACTTGCTCGGCAAAACGGCAGTTGTTTTGACGGCTTCTGGCCGTGGCTGGTCCATCCATCCATCCACTAATCCGTCTGCACCCTCTCGCTTGTCCTCTCGTAGTATGGGTATGCTTTGAATTGACTGCCCTGAAATTGTCCTGGAAGGGACAGAGGATAGGCTTGGCGAGAAATTTCGCGCGGCAGACCGGTTCAACCAAAAGCCATGATGTGCACGGCTCTCGATCTCCAGCGCGTTCCCTTTTGGATGGATCTGGAGTTTGTTGCAGCACATGGACAGGAAAAGAACACAGAGTTCCTGCCTTTTCTTGAACGTATTGGCTAGCTCTTTGTAGCACTTGTCAGTAAAGGGACACTAGGGTCTAATATTCTGGCCTTTAATTACAATTGTCCACTTGAACAGGAGGATATAGTGTGCTAGTTAATTAAAATGCATAATCCCTCTCAATTCCTCATGGGGCCAGGGGCCGGTGCTGTTGTTTTTTATAAAAAGCTCTACATGTCTTTGGAGTCATCTTAGTCTAGAAATCACTTTTCAGTTTGGTGGTGAAGGTGTGGCCATATGATTCATATATGTATATCAGGATTTAAATTCTGGTGCCCACAATTTTACGAATATTTGAGTGACTCAAATGGTTATTTGCAGACGTTGCATTTGAGACACCAAATATGATGAGAACTAGAATTCTTAATCCATCTCAATCTATCTTTCATATTGAGGATTGGAAGAGATATATGGATGGTGTTGCCAGCGTCATTATTCTTACCATCAAAACTAATAAGGCCCCTCCACACCGATAGTGTTTTGCAAAATACTTTGTTTTTTTCTAAAGATATATGCTAGCCGGGTGTTTACATGCAACATGCAACGTAGTTTTTAATCATATGTTTTTTTTGTAGTTTTTGAAAAAACTCCACGCTTGATATCTCTCTCTCTCTCTCTCTTAGACGATGGTTTTGTATGTCTCTAGATAACAAAATTATAGTTTCTTGGTGTCACATTTTCTAAAATTACATCGTCCATCCAAACATGTCCTAAATGTGTAAAGAAAAGCAGGAGTTTGTGATAGTTACAAAACATTATGTCTTTTATTGCTAAAAAATTATGTCTTTAAGATTAGTACGTTTTTCCTAGATAGTTTTTATAGGTGTATTTCCTATATCATATTGGAATGTCGCACACTACGATTGGAGATAATTTCTTTTTTAAATAACTTATGGATAACAACCAGAAATATGGAATTGTGGTAAAAAAAGGAAAGAAAATGTTGCATGTGTATCTATCAAGAGTACTGTGCCACGTGTGAGTGTGATCGATATACATCCAACACGTTGCTACCACAGTAGTCAAAATTCGAACCACCAATCGAACCGTCGTAGTAGTAGCAAGCTCATGCTTTATTCCCAAAATTCATGATCTGACGATGGACAGCCAATAATAGAGCTCAATTTTTCTACTCCACTTTTTATCTCTGTCTGTCCTGCTCACTCAAGATGTTTCCTACTCCACTTTTTATCTCTGGCTGTCCTGCTCACTCAAGATCAAGGATGAATTGAAGGTGACTAGATGATGGTTCAGGGATGTTCTTTCTTTACAAAAGGCCCTTCCATTTTCTATATATTAATTCCACACTGAAACGCAGCTGCTCTGATCTTTTCTTGCACCTTCCTGCATGCTTTTTTTAATCTCTTTTGTCAAATTGCAGAGTAATGAACATAAACAACAGCCGCTCCTTTTAAACAGCCGCTCCTTTTCGCAGCAATGAAGTTTCTAAACGAATATCCTAATGCTGGTGTCATAATCCACCTATACTGCAGATGATAACATCGTTTCTAACCAAGGGAAAAGCCAATTGCCAAGGTTCCTTAAGTATCCACAAATAGAAGGTGTAAGTAGGTGGAAAACTAATGTCTGTATATCCAACAATAGTTAGGTGCTGCTAAGGTTCTAGAACCTCGTTAGTAGTTTCGGAGCTCACGCCTCCTCAACATCTCTAAGAGATTTCAAACCCACTTTCAATCTCGATATTCTTTCAAGTGAAATAATAGTAGATCATCCTAGTAGCAGATGATATACTATTTCACTTGACTAATCACACAGGATGCAGAAGACCATATCTTGAAGATGGTGTTGACTATTGACACCACTATGTAGTTATCTAGAATCTCTCGTAGAGAGCCAGCCAGAAGAAATGTTTTACCAATGGTGGTGTTGTAGATCTTTGTGGCTGCTTCATACTAGCTAATTGTGATGCCCTGAAGAAAAGGCCTTATAAGTTGAGGATGATAATTATTGGTCATTAACTATCCATTTCAAGATGTTTTTCTAAGATTGATTGTTCAAGCATCACCTCATTCACTAGGTCCTAAACTTGGAGGTACTCATATAGGATCTTGCATGGAACTAGTGGTCCTAGTCAGGTTAAGGACCATGAGGCAGAGGGGGGTGAATTTGGTCTCGAAAAGATTAACATAGGGATCAACCTAATTTACACTAGAGAATAAGCACCTCCATGATGATGTATAAAAAGCATAGTGATAGCGAATCTATGTGTCATAATGGTTGCACATGCAAAGAATTGATGCCTTGACCAACCATTAACAAGCACGTTGGTACTTGCATTGGATCTCTTGAATCCTCCAGAGCGCTTCTCATTCTACTCGTTGCCTCCCTCCCCACACCGCCCTCGCCGCCCCTCCCTATTTACTATCCAACACTAATTAATTATTCTATTCCCACTCCCACACCACCCATCACTAAGGACTAAAATGCCTCCATCATGTCTCCCTCTTAGGGCAATCTCTCCATGATGACTCCTCGACGTTCGATGTGAATCCATGACTAGAGAGGTGAGTTCAGGGAACAGGCCACCTCCTCTAGCGCGCCCTCCCATTAATTCCTCTTGATTATTGTTTGGTAATAAAAATACCTTTCCAATATTATGAGAAGACAACCTATGCTGCAACACATCCAAGGGAAACAACCTAGGGATCGGAACGTTTGGTTTGTTACCAAACCGTGCCGCACCTTGCCACAGTTTACGCGTCGTAAATGAGTCAAGCGTTTGGTTCACTGCCGTCATCTGCCGCAATTACGGCATGCCAATGGCCGCAACCCGCTCCTGCTGTTCATTTGTATGCCAAAGTCTGCCGTAGTTCCGGCGGCCAAATTCGACGCCGCATTTTCAGCACCGACGTAGCTGAGGCGTGGTATCCCACGAGCATGATCCAAACGCACCCTTAGTGAATCAAAATCCTTGGCAAAGGAGCATCTTCTAAATTGAAGTTAATAATGATAATTATGAACGAACTGAGCGTAGCTTAATTAGCTAGTAAGGTTCTTTATAGTAGAAGCTGCCATATGGGTTTAAATCCTTGACTTACATGTAGGTGCTAGTATCTTTCTTGATTTATTGAATTTAATGACACTATTATTTCAGTGGTAGATGATACGAGCGTTGATAGTAGTAAATTATCTATGGTACCTTCATCAATCTCAATAACTGCCATTTTTTTCAAAGGTGCACATAAGGATAGGATGTGTATAATAAGAATTTGTTTGAACTGCGTGATTCAAAAAATGATGATAATTAGAGGCAAAGGAGTTCCTTTTTAGGGATCGCACAAGGCAAAAGGCCGGGTACGGTGTTTAGTAAAAAAAAAGTGCTAAAATGCAAAACTGTGATGGCCGTGTCTCACGTGTGAAAGTACCAAGAAAGGAGCTTAGCACGTGCCAACACTTCTCATCGACCTGCTGTCCCCACCCAACTGAATCAAGCATACAAGGCGTTTTAAATGTGACGGCACGTACGACGCTCGTTTAAACAAATGTGCTGTATCTAGATCATGTCTGAAGTCTGATGAGCATTGGCGAAAACGTGAAGACTTCTAGCTAAGTGCTTTAGGCTAAAAATTCAAGTTCCTTTTTTTTTTTTTATCCTGAACCTTTCACGGAAAGAAACTTCCTGTCTAATCATCTCTGTTTAGGGCATATGTTAATATTAGCTTGTTTAAAGTAAACTGCTATGGTGCTTTCAACCTTGAAACCAAGGTGGACGGCTGGGGCTTATTGTCGCCCACACGATGGAGACGCCAGACAGCGAGATTCTGCACTGGTAGGGAGAGGATTGAGCATCTGATCGACGCCTCGCAAGCAGATCCGGAATCAACCCATCCGGAACAGATGCATGATGAGTCATTTCTCTAATTTAGTGAAATAATTTAATTGTTGGTACTAGTGCTAACGAAAAACAAGGTGACGATGGATCTAAGGGCCTGTTTGGTAGAGATTTAGATCCACTAGATTCAGATTCAGTTGCTTGGATCCACTCAAAAAATTTGCCAAACACTTTTAGATTCACCGAAGTTCAGATTCACCAAATAAGTGAATTTGGTGGTTGGATTCACCATTTTGGTGGATCTCCTCAAGAGGTGTTCCACGGATCCATGGTGAATTCTAGATTCAGATTCACTTTTCACAGTGGTGAATCTCTACCAAACAGGCCCTAACTTATTCCATTCTGTTTGTTTGTGTAAGATAGTTTCAGTATTTTTTTCATTGTGTTTCCTCCTTGTCCTAGGTTGTGCAATGTGTAGCGCATATTTGGCAGGGGCCGGTTGTGCATTAAACCTTATTTGGCTGTACACAAATACATCTCGAGATTGAGGTGGAATTTAAACTAAAATACACTCCAATCCCTTCCAAACTATATGGCTTAGGGTGTATTTGTATGCAGTCAAACAAAGCCTTAATAATTTTCTAAGGATCTCATAGTTTCCAATTAACCTCCATTATAGATGACTAAAATGGCTGGACCCAATTGGCAATCCTAGGCCTCACACTAGATAACCTCGCCTGATGATTATAATGCTATCAAGTTCAATGTACAATCACATTTTAAAAAGAGTAAATTACACTCACTATACAACAACTTGGTAGGTGGGTGCTAACTAGTCCAACAAGTTGTAAACTGCTCAAATAGGCACAATAACTTGGCAAATTGGTGCATGTATGATATAAATGCTACTATTATGATTATGATGAAATATGTACTCACATATTAGGCGCTAGGGTTAAAAGCGTGATCAGCCTACAACATGTGCACTATGTTTGATGGAATTGTTTATGATGGTTTTGGCAACTACAAGATGGGCATCACGAAGCAGATGCTCAGCAACATCGATCACCTAGGTCACTAGTGCTAGAGCCTTATCTCCAAGAAGCTGGTGTCACTCAATATCGCTACTCAGTTTTGTTAATAAGTAGGCCGGCCAGATGAAAACACTCGTCCGCGTATACAAATGGAAATGCTATGCAAAGGAAAGGGCCGCATCGGCGGCTGTCTCCCGTGCATGAAGGGATTTAAAAGATTTTCTTTTTAATTTTCAATTCTAGATTAACTAATTAATTAATTAAATCTAGAAATTTCAATGGCTCAGATTTATTTGAGGTATTACCTTTTAGTAGATAAAAGATGTACCGTAGCTACTTGATAGCATATAAATAATGCAACTATGAGATTTGTATAAGTTAAAACTATCTAACTTTGACCAAGTTTATAATAAATATTATTAACATTTATGTCTCTAGCTAAATTTACTATAAGAATATATTAATTAATTTAATTTTTTAGTAACAAATAATAGTATTTTTAATATAATTCTAGCTAAACTTTTAATAGTTTGACTTTGTCTAAAAGTAAGATGGACGGAGGAAGTTCTTTAACACTGTTTTTGCGCACGTGCTCGTGGAAATGTCCGCATGTGCAGAAAGTAGGCACGCTTGCGTTTATCCATACGGGAGCTCTTTTGCGAGGCAAATATTAGTTAAGCATAATCCCTAATCCCTATATTAGCAAATGTAAATGATGATTTCGACATCAAACACGCGGCTCTAACTAGCTACTATTAGTTCCATCATCCAGTCGAACCAAGTCAGTGATAGGAGAAAGGAGAAAGGGGACTAAGAAAAACTCAGTGTCCTTTCCTCTTTATTTGAGGGTTTGAGGAATTGAGATATCATTTTAAGGGATTAGATTTTTTTCTGTTGGAAAAGGGATATTTTTTAATCTAATTCTCTTTACCATTATTATATTATAGTTAAAAGGGTTTGGTTTCGTTCATTCTGCTGGAGGGAAGAAGCCGAAACGGAAGATCAGCCTAGCGAAGACGATGGCAGTTGGTTGGTGTAGCGTTGCTGCGTTGGGACTTTTTTTTTTTTTTTTTTTTTTGACAGGTTTGCTGCTTTGGGACTTGGGAGTATACCAGTCAGTCCAGCCACCAGGCATCACATCTCATCTCGTCTACGGAAACGCATCCGTCTGGGATTTTTTTGTTGCACCAGGGCGCACGTGCGTACAGAAATTACAGGGGCCCAAGTCATCTAGTCTAATCAGAATGGTAATGACGTACTACTCGTACATGTACTTATATACGTGGGCGCCCACTCCTCACACTTCACATTTCATATTTCATGCGATATACTCCCTCCGTCCCTAAAAGGATGTCACCGTGTTTCTCGAGAAATAAATACCGACAATTTTAATAAATAATAAATATTATCGATTAGTATCATAATTAATATTATCGAAAAGATCTTTGGATCTAGTTTTTTAACAAAATTATTTAAAGATATAAATGTTGCATGTATTTTTTATAAATTAAGTTAAACTTGTGGCACACATCCCACGGCGACATACTTTTAGGTACGGAGCGAGTACAAACAAACGGATACTCAACTCCAACAACAGGCGTTGCGTAAAGAATTCAGAGAGTCAAAGCGATGAAGTTTCCGGCCATCCTTCACCGCCGGCCTTCCAGCTCTGACCGTCAGCTCCATTGACTGAACCAGACTGACCTCAACGACGACGACGACGACCATCCGAGTCGGTCGGGTACGGTCAAGTCGGAGCCAACAGGTCCCTGACGGCGCACATGCCCGTCGTCTGACCGACCGTCCCACTCAACGACCCACTGCAATGAGTGACCGGATCTGAAACTGTGAAACAATTCATCAGAAGCGGCCAAAGTTCAGTCGCAGGGATTTGACCAGGGCTTGGGGTGATTTCTGTGAAAATCGCAGCAATCCATCAATCACGAGTTCAGAGTTAACACAAGGACAGGTTTACGACAGATAGGAAAACCTTTTGCTATGCATGGGGTGTGATAGGGAGAGTTATTCTATCCTTCTTATTATTGCAACTTAGCCATTCATTCTTTATGCCCATTTAATCCTAACTCTTTATCTATTTCCAAACACGCCCTTATATGCTACAGAAAACACTTCATTCAACAGTTCCAACACAACAACACCGCCATGCTGAAGCTGAACCGACCAATGTTCTGGCAAGCTTAACACCAGTTGCTAGTCAAGCAGGAGGGGTCATGGACACAAGCCAAGAAAGCAGGGATTTCAGGAATGCACCTTACATTATAATTAATCGGTCCTCAGTTCATCCCATTCTTTTCTTAACGGGTACCATTCAGAGACGTGCCTACTGTTATATTAACTAAACTAAGCAGATCATGGGCTCAATTACAGACCCCTTTTCACAGTTGTCCACCCTACCTCTCAACATATATTATTGTCTCTCTCTATATAAATATATACTTAGCTACCATGCCAAAGCCGATTAAGGTTACTAAGCAGGAATATTAGCATTGCTCCGAGCCCTGAGCCCTTATGTGGCACATAGCCCAAAGCAGCATGAGATCATCAGTTCACCCACATGCTTCTAAGAGCCTCTCCGCTGGGGACAATTGGCCTGCCAGTGACCGGCCATGACGCAATTGAAACACACATTTCGGGGAGATGGTTTAGGGCAGTCCCTGATCCAGTGCCCCTTTTCCCCGCGTCCGCGGCAGACGCTGTTTGGGTGTGGGGTCATGGGGCTGCGGCTACCAAAAGGTGGCATGGGCGATGTCGCGGGTGTTCTCGCCATGGCAATTGGCTGGCACGGCGTGCTTGGTGACTCCTGGTGGACTGCAGCACGGAGCATCGCCTGACCTGTCGGCACGATTTCATTATCAATTACTTCAAATGGCCACTCATCGTCATTAGGTTGAGCAGGATTGGCTGATCCACCTGCGTTGTTGTTTTCCCCGACATTAACTGCAGTGTTCCCATGGGCTTCCATTATGTTGTTGTCTCCAATCTGTGGTGGTCCTTTAACAGCATCTGTTACTGGCACCTTGAAACTGCATGCACCGTGTCCCTGCAGAATAAACAGTAATGCAGTTGCTCAATTGCATGTAGCTGGAAACATAAAGTTAAAAGTAGCTTAGAGACTCCAGAATATTGGATTGTGATCCCAACATCAAGTTACTAATCCAGACTATGGAAAAGCTAAAGAAGTCAAGACAGTATCTCCGCATCAGATAAAAGGAACTGAACCAAGCTCAGTTGGTGAGAGGTGTGGGTGTACACTCCTACCATCCAGGTTCAAGTCCTGTTTGGCTCAAATGTGTGTGCTTATTTCTTGTTTCCAATGCCATTTTTTTCTCCTAGGATGGCCAAAGCTTTTAAATCTCAGATGCAAGTTGCGGTTTTGAAATGCTTTGAGAATTCTTCACGTTCACAAACAATAATTTGAGGGAATGTGCACACAATAGTAAACAAATCAAAGGGGCAAAAATAGATGATTTTAAGAAAAACTACCTGCCAATTACATCTGAGGTTTATTTCAGATATAGATGTCTGTAATTTAGTAGTTTATTTTCTTGATGCTGTCATCTATGCTGTAACACATTGGACAAAAACTGGACTAAACTTGTAGGGCGCTTAAGAAGTTTTTTCAACAGTATCTAACTTGACTATTATAACAGTGCAAAAGTCTTAGGATTCAGTATTGATTAATAGGAAATAAAGTACAATATTGTAGCACTCCTACTGGCAGAAAACATGAATTTTTCCTTTAAACAGTAATGAAATTTGGTTCGTCCATGGTGTAAAAAACCAAAAATGGATAGGATTTCTGGCAAACATTCCTAGCGCTCAAATCTGAGTGAGTGGGTGGGGACATATGTTAAACAGGCTCTCCACTACCTAGCTGCTAACTTGCACGTTATGCTACATTATGCAACTGTAGGATTGCTGGAGCAACTTCTTCTAGCAACTTATCTATCTTCAAATTCTCACAGGAAGGGAATCATTTCAGGCTTTTCTCATTATTTATTTGACTTCTCTTGGGACAAATAAACAAAAGAAAAAAACAGTATGATAGTATGATCTCAGGAGCTAAAATATCTAGTAGCTGCATACCTGATCATAGTTACATGATTTAACCACTAAAACATTTCAAGAGGAAAAAAAAAAAGAACAATTACCACAAAAGCATTACCTTGGGTATAGGACAAACATAGCAGTCTTCGTTGCCCACTCTCAATATTGTGCACTTCCCTGCTGTACACTGGCAGATTGGCGTTCCATCATTAGCCCTATGCCACTGGGGACTAACTTTAACTGCTGCTGTAGTGCCTGCTCCTTGTGGACTAACATGAACTGGAGTCATAGCGCGTGCACCTTGTGGACCAACATGAACTGGAGTCATAGCGCCTGAACCTTTCCAAGTGTAATTAAGTGGAGTTGTACTAACAGCAGCCTGGGCACTGACATGAACTGGAGTCGTAGCGCGTGCACCTTGTGGACTAACATGAACTGGAGTCGTAGCGCCAACACCTTTCGAAGTGCAATTAAGTGGAGTTGTAGCAACAGCAGCCTGGGGACTGACATTAACTGTAGTCATAGCACCTGCACCTTGTGGACTAACATGAACTGGAGTCGAAGGACCAACACCTTTCAAAGTGTGATTAGATGGAGTTCCAGCAACAGCAGCCTGGGGACTGACATTAACTGTAGTCATAACACCTGCACCTTGTGGATTAACATGAACTGGAGTTGAAGGACCAACACCTTTCAAAGTGCGATTAGATGGAGTTCTAGCAACAGCAGCTTGGGGACTGACATTAACTGGAGTTGTAGCACCAGCACCTTGGGGATTAACATTATTTATTTGTGTTCTAGCATCATCCACAGGACTCCTTGGAATGCTGAACACACCAGGATTGATTGGTTTAGGATCACTCCTGACAGCAGGCGGTGATTGTGGATTCTGATCAACTTCCTCACACATGGCAACATATTTGCACTTCTGTAAAGCCATGTTCAGCAAGTAAAATACGTTGTCAAATATATGTTTGTGAGTCAAAAATACTATACAAGCTGGTTGAAGTTCATTTCATGATGAAGAATAAAATACTCAATTTGTAGATCACTAAAGAAGTAAACACAATGGGATTCAAACGAACATGCCTGAACAATTGTTCAAACTTGTATGCACAAAGACAAAACTTGCTGCTTCAGGAAAGGATATAATGCCAAAAAAAATTGAACACACCCAAAAACATCACCAAAAAACCATTGTCTAGGAAAAATACAGGTTCTGATTGCATTTTCGCTAACATATGTGTGGGAGCGTATTGTAGAAAATGTGAGGATAATGGTTATGAGTTATGACACTAAACTGAAGTCACAAATATATTGTCTGATTTCGGCTTATTCTGTAAGGGAGAATAAGCCGTAGTATGGCTGATAAGACAAGCAGTACAAACCTATGGATGCCACTTAAGCAGTACAAACTTTAAATTAAAGTTTTCACTGATTTGTAGTGTATACACTAGGCACATGGAAAACTTGCAACAAGTTCTAGGGTCTACAAAGACATATTCGGCTGATTTCTCCTGTGTGTTCAAGAAAAACATATTCGGCTGATTATTACTATTTTATGTGCATTACATGACTAAGGCAGCCCCAATAATCTATCACATATGGTTGAGTGGTGATTTGTTACATGACGATAACCTAATATTAAGTAAACAGTGCCACATGTTTAGCTAATTATGGGCCATTAAATTTCCATGAGAAGTTCTTACAGAAATAGACATGACAGCACTAGAGACTACATTTCATCTAAAAGTATACCATTTTGTTGGTTCTTACGCATACTAGAAGCCTGGAATATCTCCAACATATAAAATGATACCCCTTTAACTTCATATTTTAGGAGTGAAAATGTGATGTCATGTTACAGAACTACTACTAAAGTGTCTCACGAGACAGAAATGTGCTCAGGCCAGTACAATATGATAGATAGTTCTGGAGACAAATGATTCTGATGAGGTGGCAAGAGACACAAATTCAGTAGGGCCATGCATCTGGTGATGCTTTTAATAAATGTGCTGCTGATTAAAATTCTTTTCTCTGAGCACAGATTCCATGTTGTCACAAGCAATAATAACGGATTCCAAATCTTCTGGGATGAATTCATATGAGGCTACGGGCATTGACACAGGAGATACACAAGGAGTTCTGTTCAATGAGTATAGTAGTTTAAAGTTAGCGAAGGTTGGATAATTACGTTCAGTGTTTCACCAACTTGACTGCTATACAATTGACGTGACAAACAAATTATGATTTTTCAGCCTCATGAATAGTGATTCTCATACGACATAACCACTTGCAAAGTGGCAATAGTAGCCGCTTGCAAACTTGCAATAATAGTAGAAGACACATGTTAGTGACAGACTTGCTCAAAAAAAGCGCCAGACAGCTAACTGGCCAAACGCACAGATCCTTTGCTAAAATTAGTAATAACTTTGGTCAAAAAAATGGTTACCATAATCTGCACAAGAAAAAATACTCTATCCAAGTTGTACATGAAAATTACTACACTAGTACATAAAACGGGACAGTGATGGTCTGATGGATGGGTAAATTCTCCAGCAGGCTGAAAATCACATCTGAAGTTCTCTTTGCAAGCAACTGAAAATCATGACCCCCAATTTCACCCAAATTGGCTGAAAGCGACAGGTTACTACCAAATTGGGGCCAGACAAACTGCAATTTTGCCCTGGAACCACTACATGCCATCCAAGTCACTGGCCAGAACCGTTGTTCACTAGGAATGAAGAAGCTTGGACATCGTCAAGCCAAGCAAACACCTGCAAGAGCTCTTGAACCCCCAAAATGGTCCCTGCAATCCAGCATTCCAACCCCCCAAGATTCTAACATCTTCAAATCCGCCTCATCTATCCTACAAAATTTCAATAACATGACCAAAGAACCGAATTTTTCCCCACCTAAACAGTAAAACACCCGCATTCCGCACTTCCCAACCCAAAGCATTGAAAGAAACCGTCTTCACCACCCACCCACACCCCACCACGAAAAAGAAGAGAAAAAAAAAAAAGAGTTAGAAGTGGAGAAAAAAGTTGTAGGTGCGTGGGAAGGCTGACCGGCTGCGCTGAGCAGACGTACATCCACCCGCCGCGCTTGTCGTCCCGCTGCACCGCGCAATCGCCGCGGCCGCAGACGCACGGCCCGGCGCGTCGCTTGGCCTCGTTATAGCTCCGCTCAATGTCATCCACGGCGCGGATAATGAAGTCGTCGTAGTCGTCGAGGTCGTCACCGGCGCCAGCGCCGGCGCCGGCGTCGGCGTCTGCGAAGTCCAGCTGCCGCCTCACTGGAGCGCCGCGGAGGGCCGGCGGCGGCGTCGGATGAGGGGGGGGAAGCAGGAGGAGTGGGAGGGCAGCAGGAGCCGACGCTCTCCGGGTAGGTGTTGGCGGTGGTGCTGCTCATTGCCGCCTCGCCGTGGCCTTGCGGTTCTCTCGCCCCCGCCGCAGACGATCACATCTGCCTCTTTCTCTCTCTCTCTCTCTAGGCCTAGGGGAACTGTCCTCTCTCTAGGGTGTTGCCGTTGGAAATATGCGCAAAATACTTTCCCAGGTACTACGTTTTTATTTAGGCTCTTTTTTTTTCTTCTGTTTTTATCGCCAACGTCTATTTTGTGTACTTTAGAGATAAAGTAACACGCTGAGGTGCAGGAAATAATTCTATAATATTTCTTCGAACATGACGTAAATATTTTCCCAGTTCCCTGTGCTTGTTTTAGATGTAAATTTATGATCATATACTAAAATATATATCTTTAATGATATAATAAGATATAATAGAATAAATAATATTTATATAAAAATTTTCAATAAAACAAATAGTCAAACGTGATATTAAAGTAAGAAAACATTATCTACTTAAGGACGGAGGGAGTATGTATTAGGTTAACACTCGAATTCAAGATTTATTGCTTTAGCTTATCACAGTGTTTTTTCTCTCACATAAAATCAGCCATTTCGATTTATTAGCCGAAACGAGATGCTCAAATTTATATTCAAAGCGAGGCCTTGTCTAGTTGAAGTTCTATATTTTTTGCTTCTTTAAAAGCCAAAAGCCAACCAAAAGGTGAGCAGGATCTCATGATTGGGGCCTTCAGCGAGTTACTAAATAAGGACCGAAACTTAAGTATTTAAATAAAATAATAATAGGATAACCTAGTTTCTAAATTCTAACAGTTAGACTTGTTAGGCAAAGGAAATGTTACTTATTAGACTAGTTTAGATTTATTGGGATACATAAATACTAAGGGCTCCTTTGGCTGATAGGAGAACAAGAGAATTTATAGGAATCCGAAAAGGCACACAAGGGAATCCATTAGATTCTCTGGCGTCCCCGTCCGCTCGCTCGTCCCTATCCTCCAGCTCGCCTCCCTCCGCTCGTCCTCATCCTTCAACTCGCCTCCCACAGCGCCTCCTCCATCACGTCTCCCTCCCAGGCTCCCAGCGCCCTCTCTCCTCCATCCCTCTCCTCCATCGCCAATCCCTCGGACTCCCTCCAAGCTAGAGTTGGAGTGGCGGGTCTTCTGGGCGAGAATGCACGTCTAGGCTCCTGCGTGTCGGTGGCCGAGGACAAGGCTGTGGCGGTGACAGCCGAGCTGGGCTATGCACACTCCCGGACGCCACACTCCGAGTGGTCATCGACGCCGTCGCTAACTACAAGTTTGAGACCGCACTGAGCCCACAACTTTGCCCCAACGCGGCCAGCGGCATCGGCCCCACTCAGGCGATGACTTGGCCCCAGCGTGGAGCGCTGAAAGTGCTAGTTTAGTTTTGGCTAATTGATGAAACTTAGGACTAACCCTATTGCTAAGTGTGTAGTATTAGAGAAAAGGGAAGGTCCATGCCAAGTGGTGGAGTGTAGATCAAGGTGATGGTGGAGACCAAAGATGATCAAGTGCCACCCTTGGAGATGAAGGAAGATGAGGAGCAAGATGGAATGCTAGAGGCAAAGGTATATGTTAGGGCATTTCCATTTTACCGGTCATAGGTGAGTAGAGAAGTTGATGGCCGGATTTAGGATTGATAACCGTACTATTAAGAGGGGCGATGTCGCGCAATATCGGTTATCTAAGTGTCACTAGGTGAGCAATGACTTTGCATATGCATTAGGGACCTAGTGAGCTAACATTCTCTTGCTAAATCCATTTGAAAAGGCTAACACACGTGCACAAGTGGAGAGACACTTTTGTGTTGGCACATGAGAGCAAGGGTTGATGGGGTTTAGGTGTAAAACCCTCCCGCAGAGCTTGCGAGGCGGGACTCGAAGGTTTTCGGATGAAGTATAGTCACTCAGAGGTGACCGGACGCTGTCCTAGTAGGGACCGGACGCGTCCGGTCAGTTGGTGGCGTCCGGCGATTTTACTGGGGCGACCGGACTCCGGGGACCGGACAGTCTGGTGCCAAGTTCTGGTCAAGGCCGTGTGCAGCAGTGTGAGCACCGGACGCTGGTGGCGTCCGGTCGGGGGGCTTGAGGGGACGCGTCGGTCACGATTTACCCCTTCTGGATGCTCTCTGGTGGGTGACCGGACTTCGCCTTGGTCGCGGCGTCCGTGTAGCAGCGGCAGCGTCCGGTCAATGTCTGACAGCGCGCGAGTTGAGCTAGACGTTGGGCGCGAACGGCATAATTCAAACGGCTAGTACACGTGGCGTTCTATGTTGGACCGGACGCCGCGACCGAACGTGTCCGGTCATCTTGATGCGCGCGTCCGGTCAATGCGCAGACTGCTGTTCTTGTGAGTAACGGTTGGATATTTTGTGTGGCGCCTATATAAGTGTTTTGGCCGGCTCTAGGGAGTCTCTCTTGGCACTTTGACATACTTGACATCCCCTAGAGCTAAGCAAACCTTCTCCCTCACTTTGCATGCCTCTTGATGGATCTAGAGAGTGATTGGGAGAGCTTCTAGTGCATTTGCCTTGTTCTTGAGTATCTAGTGGCACTAGTGAGCGTTCTTGCTGCGATTGAGCTTATTACTCTTGGTGATTGCCGTCACCTAGACGGTTGGAGCAGCGAGCCGGAGTTGAGCAAGGTTGAATATTGTTCTTGGCCACTCCGGAGGTGATTGTGAGGGGTGTTGATCCCACCCCGCGGGAGATCGCGAAAGGAATCCTTAGTGGAATCTCGTGTCATTAAGTTACCCTCATTTTGTGTGAGTTCTTGTGGCGTCCGGTGAGGGCTTGGCTTGTGACGCCGATTAGCCACCGAACTACCGAGTGTGTGGTCAACACAACGGGGAGTAGCGTGCCGGCAAGCACGTGAACCTCGGGATAAAAATCTTATGTCCCTCAGTGTTCTTGTGTGGTTTGATCCTTCAAGATCAACTTGGATTTCTCTATTGGATCATCTCTTCGGGTTTCATTCTATTGACAAGACAGTGATTGGTCATCATCCCGAAGGTACGGTTTGCACTTCTCGGTTCTCTTCCTTGCGATTACCTTTGTGCACTAGTGTAGCTTGTAGCATATTAGATTGCTTGTGTGTGATCTAGTGTATTAGAATTGCTATAATTGGATAGGTTGGCTTGCAACCCCTCTCTAGGCTAGCGCAACAATTGCTTCGCCATTTAGTGTACTAAGAGCATCTCCAACAATTGACAAATTTTGTTTGCCAAATTTGGAGTTATAGCAACTTGCTAAATATTTTGACAAGTAGAAAAAAGTGACCATCTCCAATAGTTTGCCAATTGGGCTTACCAAATTAAAAAAAAAGGCCCACATCCCAACTAATCTTGCAACTACCGGATCCTCTCCTCCCATCACGTCTCACGCGACTCTGAGCCGCCGCCGTTTTATTCATCGTGTGCTGCAAGGGTGCCAGGCCATCGCCTCCATCTTCCTGCGTGATCAAGGTAAAATCTGCACTTCTTCCACGTAGGGTGGTTCTGTCAATTAGGAATCATGCCTAGGAATCTGCAGCAAATGGTCGATGCGTATAATAGAAACTGTTGCCTAGATACAATCTGCAGCAAAATGTCATGAAGGAAAATAATAAAACGCTGGGATTAAAATTAAACTAACTGAAACTACAAAGGTAATGTCAACAACGAATAAAACTCTGAAACTACACAGGATACAAGGACAAGCTCTCGGTGCAAGCCATGATCAAAGATTCAACTAGTAGGGATAGAAGATTAACAAAAGCAAGGCCTGAAAAGTACTGCAAATTATTCTATTGGATTTGGCCCTTACAGGGTCCCTGTTAGCATCAGTTCGCTCGCACAAGCAACTTGCCTAGCTGTTCATATAGCTCATGCTGCTCTGCAAAGTTGAAATTACGTAGTATCTGCATTGAAGGGTTTAGCAAATAGTTCCATCCACGAAGCCGACGTGCGGGAGGCCGCCGCCTGCAGCAGCAGCTGCGCGGTGCAAACCATGGTAGCGACATCGTGGCTCTCGGATGATGGGGACTCCGCCGGCTCCGGCTAGATGGTTGCTGGCGAATCCGGTGGCGATTGTTCGTCGAGCACCCCTTGCACAGATCGGAAGGGATGCGTTGGCCTCACACAGGGTCGAAGGACGAAGGGCATGCGAAGGAGTCGCGTATGGCAAAACCCCGATCGAGGACACGAACAGGAAGATGATAGGCTACACACACAGGAGCGATCGCTAGGATCTTGGCCCGATGGAGGCCTGACCCCGATCCAACATGTACCTGATCACGGCAGCCGGCGGCGGAGGCCTGAAACAGACGGCGGGGCGGCGGCGGACTGATCTCGGCGCGACCTGATCTCCTCCTCCCGCGAACTGATCTCCTCCCGGGAACTGAATCTCCTCGCGAACTTATCTTGGCGCGGTGGCGGACTGGCACGAAGGAAGGAGACGAGACCGGAAATATGCGATGGCGGGAAGACCTTGGGGATACTTCACGACGCGCGCGGGAAGGAAGAAAAGGGGCGAGCGTCGCGATGGCAAAAGGGACTCAGCGCCGCTGAAACCTACTCGCGCGGATCAATTTTTTGGCAAACCCAGGAATTTGGCAAGTGGTAATAGCAAACTGTTGGAGATTGTTTTTTACCTCTTTTGCCAAATATTTTAGGATGGCAAGTGGATTTGTCAATTGTTGGAGATGCTCTAACCTGTTTGTTTAGTGCTTTGCGAGAAATTTTTATAGGCTATTCACCCCCCTCTAGCCATTTAGGACCTTCCAAGCGCGGAGGCGGCAATGACTTCGGTGAGCAGAGACGAGTGCAGGCGGCTCCCCTCTCCCTCTCCCTCCCCTTTGTCTGGATGTGCCGTCGGGCCCTCACCGTCTTCCTCTCTCTCCTTTGCCTCGAACTTCGTGAAAACATGAGTTCGAAGCGGATGGTTTCTTCCCTCTGTTCATTGTGAGAGAACGAATCCGGAGGAATGGATTCATCCATTTCTCCCATGTGTTCCCAAACAATCAATGACGTCGCTATCCCATAGGATTCGCCTCCTGCCTTTCACCGGTGTTTCACCTGTGAACCAGTGCGCCCTAAATATAAGGCAACGTATCAAGTGCAAACCAACCTCTCCGTGAAAACCCATGCAAACCACGGCAGAAAAGTTATCTAAATTCAACAAAAAAATCACACATGTAGATGATATGATGATATATAACCTTGTAAACTATCTTGTCCAAAGTCGACTTTATTTGTGAGATATAAAAATAATAAATTTCTAACAAATCATCTGGACAACTTTCTGGCAATCAGCGAAAAGTGAGAGAGATAAATGGAAGAAGAGAGTGGCCGCAGGAGGAACAAGGGAGATGATCCACTCCATGGACCAGCGGTGCAACTTGATCCTTTGGCGTGTGCATCCCATTTGAGAGGCGAGAATTCTTTCACGTCATAGGCTCATAGCATGTGAAAGTTGAATGTTTCCTCTGGAAATCCTGGGAAAATGCATTTGGCAGGATGCATGGAAATGATGGCCGTGTAACTAGCAGGTGTAAATGGACACGGATTCTCATTGTTCATGTTAATACACTTCTGAATAAGCACATAGCTAAAATGTTAGTGGGTGTTACCCTATCAAACTCCTAGTAGCTAACGATGGGTTTATTATTGTCAGCACTTCTGAATTAGCTACTGGTGCTTGGAGTATTTAGAACTACTAAGGTGCTACTGGGCCGTGCTAAACCCATGTGCCTGAAACTCCCGTTCGGCGGCTTAACTGCAGCAGCAGCAGCTGACTGTTGCTGGTACAGTCTACAGTAGTTTGTTCCCATCATGTTATCCACCCAATACATATTTTTCCCCGACCCTCGATACTCTGAATGTTGAACCAGAATGCTGAGTGTATTAGAAGTTGCCAGAACGGTAGCAAGGCTTGGGAATTTTTTATGAAAATAGATGCGAACCATCCATCATAATTTGCCAGGACAGGTTTACACAAGTTGAAAAGCTCCCTTGCAGAAAAGCTGGAAGCATACTCCAGAAAACACTCTATTCAATAGTTCCGTTCTTGAAACAAGCACGAGGGGTCATGGACATAAGGGAACAAGCAGGGATTGAAGGATACACTTTATAATTATTCAGTCCTCAATAAGTTCCATTCTTGGAAGGTACCATTCAGCGACATGCTTACAACATATATGTACAATGATATTCTGAATTACAACCTACATTTAGTCATTAACTAAGCAAGTAATGGGCCCAAACATATTACAGACCAGGTTGAGTACTTTCCAACCACCATAACAAAGCTCATCTATATTATTACTTCAGACTACCATGCCAAAGCCGATTACAGTTAGTAAGCAGGAGCCCTGACTGCTTATGGGGCACATAGCCCAGAACAGCATGAGATCAACAGTTGACCACATGCTTCTAATATCCTCCCAGTTGGGGACACACGGCTTTCTGAGCGTGGATTAATGGGACTGCTGGTACCATAAGGTGGCACGGGTGATTTTGTGGGTGCTTCCGCCATGGCAGTCGTTTCGCACTTGATACTTGGTGATGCCTGACGAACTTCAGCACTTGGAGTTGTTTGGGCTGTGAATACAATTTCATCATTGACGACATCAAATGGCCATTCATCATCGGATTGAGAAGGACTGATTGATCCATTTATATTGTCGTCTTCTGCTTCAAATGGATTGTTTCTATGAGCTTCCTTCTCAACAGGTTGTGAAGGCTTAACTGATCCATTTGCATTATTGTCTTCTGCTTGAATAAGATTGTTTCCATAAACTTCCTTCTCAATGAGATTGTCCTTCAAATGCTTGTCCCCACTTGTTTCAGTTTGTGTTGGTTCATTGGCAGCAGCAAATACAGGCACCATGTAACTGCATGCACCTTGTCCCTGCAGAATAAACAGTAATGTGACGCACATTCATTCCTAACAGCAATACCATACAGAATGTTACTGCAGAGGTCCTACGGCAATAACAAGCAAGCCAATGCAGAATTGCCACCTAGGGGTTTTGGCGCCCTCATTAGCTAAAATGTCATGTTGTAATGTTTCAAAAAATCATCACAAAATGTAGTATACATAAAGTTAAGGATAGCTGCAGCAATTCAGTTTGAAATTCATCCTAGGGCTGAAACTCAAGTGAGTGAAAATTTAAATAGGCCTCAGCTACCACCGACTGTTAGCTGGTGCAGTATGCTATGCTATGCAAGTGGTAGGATTACAGGAGCACTTCTTCACTGAAATATACTTTCTAGTAGGTACTACTTTTTTGGGACTAATACTGAGTTACTAACAAAGTAAAAAACTGCATTATATTATATAATAATATAAAGTGCCTAGTTAATAATGGAAAAGTATATCTGACTACTATTAAAAATAATATCAAGGAGCACTAAACCATTTCAAGATAAACATACAATTGAATGTGTTTACCATAGGAAACATTACCTTGAGTATAGGACATACATAGTAGTCTTCGCTGCCCACTGTCAATACTCTGCAATTCCCTGCAGTACACTTGCAGATTGGTGGTTTATCATTAGACCTAGCCCCTTGGGGACTAATTTTGACCGCAGCAGCGGCGCTTGGGCTTTTTGGAGTAACATGAAGTGGAATTGTACCAGCACTTTGGACAGTGGATTTGAGTGGAGTTTTAGGAATAGTAGCCTGGGGGCTGACAGTATTTGGAGTTGTAGCACCAGCACCTTGGAGATTAACATCATTAATTGTTGTTCTAGGTTCAGCCACATGATTGCTTGAGATGTTGACCACGCAATTATTGCTTGGTTTAGGATGGCTCCTAACAGTAGGTTGTAATTCAGGATCAAGACCTACTTCCTCACACACGGAAACATGGTTGCACTTCTGCAAGAACATAAATCAGTGTAGTTACATGAAAGAACATAAATAGTCAGTGAAAATAGACATTGAATAACTGAAGAATGTAAACTTCAATTTAAACAAGATAAAGCAAAAAATAAACACAATGGGGTTCATACAGGAGCATCTCGGCACAATTGAACAAAACTTGTACAAACTTACATTAGCAATAAGCCTGCAGCTTCAGAAAATTATATAATGCAAACAAAAGGCAAATTTATCTAGAAACATCAACAGAAAGCTATTTATCTTGGAAAACTAGGGCTTCTAATTGCATCTTCTTGAAGACATGTGTCGCGCCATATTATGGAAATTGTGAGGACATGGTTATGACATTAAGCTTGTAGTTATAAATTTATGAGTTTTGAGGAAATGATATTACAATTAAGGATTGGAGAGACTGATCTGTAACAAACAATATAACAGAAGGATGGGGCAACAGAGAGTTTCAATTAAGTCAGAGTCTACAATCTACATTGTAATTTGACAAAACCTACTACTTTATGTTCCCTAAATAATAAAAGTACGCCAAGCATGTAGACAAGTAGTGTATATGGTTGGGTGGTGGATAGGTTAAATAGTTAATGATCTAATGTTTCGTTGAAAGGAAGAAAGGAGGTTAATGTGCTGGGTATTCCTAATTTGCAAGTTATGGGCTGGGACTACAGAGGAGATGGCTATGTTTGAATAAAACTGAGGAAAGACGTCCCTGGTCAGGTTTGGACAACCCAATTCAGCCACAAGTTCAAGCAATGTTTGCAATTTCTGTGACCAGATATGTTGGGAGCAGCACAAACACCATGTTCTGGACAGATCTGTGGTTACGTAAGTTCTTTACTTGATCTTGCTCCAGCCATAGTGGCTTGTGTGTCCACAAGATCCATAAATATTCATACAGTAGCAGAAGTTTTGGAGAACTAATCTTGGGTTAGAGACATTCAGGGGGCTTTAGCAATTGCAAGTTTGGCATGTCAGGAAAAATGTGAATTTAACACAGGGGGCTGATCAACATGTTTGGAAGCATGAGACAAGTGTGTCCTTCACATCTAAATCGACATAAAGAGCTTTCTTCTATGGTTCAGTCAACTTTGAACTGTGGAAATGCTTGTGAAAGTCCTGGGCACCATGAAAATGCAAAACATTTTTATGCCGAACAAATATTGGACAGTCAAGTGACTAGCAAAAAAAGGTCTACCACGATCAGTGTGCTCTATGTGGTTCAGCCTTTTTGACATGATGTCCAACAATGCTTCCTGATCTCAAAGTTGAGATGGGAAGGTTGTTTGTAAGGAAACGTTATTTCTTCTCTATATAAAGATGTGCAGCTCTCTTTCGTGTTCCAGAAAAAAAAAAGATTCAGCAAAAAATGGAACACATTGTTTTTTTTTTATAACAACCACATGAGAATTTTTGTTTATCACTTTAGGAGTAAAAAGGTGACCTTTTTATTTGGTATTATTATAGGATTCCAAGAAGAGATATGGATAAGTCTCTAATTTCTAAAGTTCCTCAACCAAATTATTGTATACTTGTATACTAATACAATGGCTTACAAGATACAAAGATACTTGCTCAGGTCACAAAAAGAAGATGTTGCTTGGAGTTGGACGCAAATGATTGAGATGCATTAGGGAGTCAAATGATTGAGGCAAGCACACAAATTTAGTAGGGCCACGTGATCATCTTGTGATTTTTCTTAATATAAATGTGCCGAAGTCATAGAATTAGATCACCAAGAACAATGGTACTTTCACATTAGAAATCTTTGAATTGAGCAACAGGGTATACAAAATCATGCAGCAACAGGCAAAGACAACACATTATAAACAATCTAGGTAGAACAATTAGTCAAAAGAGAGCACAGACACAGGAGATGCATTAAGGAGTTTAGGAAGTGTAGAAGTTTAAATTAGGGAAGGCTGGATAATTACGACAATGTAATTTCACCAATTTGACTGCTATACATTAGACATGAACTAGAAAAAAAAATGAGAACCATTTTTTCAGCTAATAAAAACATGAATGCTCAATTGCTCATACCCTCTGGTAAACTTGTAGTAATAGCAGAAGACATAACAAGAACATATCACATATTGAAGTGACAGACAGCTAGGTTGCGAAACACACTACCTTTGATTAACCGTGTTTCAGACTTCTGCTAAACTTTGCGATGACTACTGCGGTCATAAAAAGGGTTGCTATAATCTGCATAGGAATAACTACTGCATCCAAGGTGTATACAGTAGGATGAAACAAACATGGTGATCAAGATCCCCTAAATTTCCTTTGAAAGGAAAATATTAGATTGATGCTAAAATTCTGCAACGAACTGAAAATCACATAGGAAGATCTATTTGAGGCAATTTGAAGAGCCTACTAGTACTCATCAATCCATCCAAACTGGCCAAAAGCGACAAGTTACTGCCAAATTGCACACGGACAAACAGCAATTTCACCTGGAAGCCTGGAGCCCCACTACATTCCATCCAAGTCGTCAACCGCAACCAAAGCAAAACCCCTCCAGTAGCGTTTGAAGTTTGAACCCAAGAAACGCTGGCTCCAATCCAGCATTGTGCTCCCCAAGATTGTCTACCATCCTCGAATCCACCTCTTCTATCGCAGTAACAGGTTTCACCGTCATGCTTCAAGAACCAAAATTTCCCCCATCTAAACAGTACAACCCACAACGGATTGCGTTTCTTCCCACACCCAAAGCAGTACAAGAAACTACTATCATGATTTCAACTAAATACTGCAGTGGTTACGTGGGGTAAACAAAAGAGAAAATCTTTTCGGAGGTGAGTGCGGAGGCTCACCGGCTGCGACGGGCAGACGTACACGCACCGGCCGCGCTGCTCGTCCCACTCCACCACGCAGACGCCGCGCCCGCAGGCGCACCGCCGGGCCCGCTCAATGTATTCGGCGGCTTGGATGACCAAATCGTCGTCATTCTCCTCCTCCGGGTCGCCGCCGGAGCCGGCGTCAGCGAAGTCGAACCGCCGCCTCAGTGGGGGGCGGCCTGGATGGCCGACGCCGGCGCCGGAAGAGGGGGAGGGGAAGGAGGTGGCGTGGGAGGGTGGCAGGAGCTGACGCTCTCTGGATAGGTGCCGGCGGTGATGCTGCTCATTGCCGCCTCACCGTGGGCTTGCTTGCTCTCTCCCCTGCGGCGGACGATCTCTCTCTAGCAAAAGTAGGAACGGACTGAACGCTAGTAGGATTAAAATATACTTTCCCACTTCCCAGTCCTGCCTGCTGGGAATCCAGTTCCCCACTTTTCGAAAAAGAGAAATGAGAGTTTGTCTCTCATTTTTCTGGTAGAAAAGGCCTTTTCATATTCTTTGGACAGACAACCATGGCTTTAACAAATCCAAACAAATCTGCTAACTTTTTCTTTCTAGGTTCAGAGGGTAGCTTTTCGTGACCTGTCTCGCCAACAGCCACTTTTTGTACTCCTCTCTCGCTCTCCAATTTTGAAATTCAAATTTTGTTATCCTTAATTAACACTTAGCTTAATTATATTGAAGTTTTTTATTACAAAAATAGTTATCTTTAGAATTTGTATTCAGAAATACTTTCTGGTGATCAAATTTTTATTCCTAATTATATACTATTAAAAAACTATAGGTCTTCGGATAACCATACCAAGTTAAATCGTGTCTTATGTCTTAGAAGGAGAAGAAGGGAGTACTGCACTACTTTGATATACTGCATCTATAAAAAAGAATGCAATTATGAGTTCTGTACCATATAAAGTGGTTATGTTTAATCAATTTTTTAGTAAATAGTATTCATATGTATCATATAAAGTGGTTATGTTTGATTAAGTTTTTAATGGATAGTATTCATACTTATGTCTCTAAATTAATTTATTATAATAATATATTTTGTAATTAATCTAATTATATTTATTTCATATTATAAATATATATAACAATAAGTCAAACTATAGGAATTGAAACACAATACTGTATGCTAAAATTATAATTTTTTTCTAGATAGAGGCAGTATAGATGAAAAAGCAACGCAATCGATTCACATAAATTTTTTCTAGTCTGCAATCCATACTACACTCTTCGGCTCACTCACTTACAACAGCCTAGCACATAAAAATCTCCATCATGTGGCCAACAATAGTGTATACAACTATGTTCGTTTAAATTGTGATTATTGGAATGAATTTCAATTCCAAATAGCTAAATGGACCTTAATGTTTATTTATTACTTCCTCCATCTTAAATTATAAGATATTTGATTTTTTTTGACTCCAACTCTGACCACTTATCTTATTCAAAAAAATTTGTGTTAAACCAAACTTTTTTTTCAAAAATCAATTTTAATGAAAAAATTACTAAGGTCATGTGATCATGTCGATGAGCTGGGCCCATCTCAAGCCCAAAATTCAAACGAAAATGACAAACTTTGTTCAAAATGGGCTTGAAACTGTACCACAACATGTTAATGTTTCACTCGGTAAGCCCAACTATGGCAAGAGTCTGAGTGATTGTGTACATGAAACTGGCCCAAGTCGAACTCTAAACTAAGATGTGCAACTATGTCACTTCTGTTTGTAACGAAGAACGCTGTCAAAAAATTTATGATAGAACCAATAAATAACGATTATGTACAAACAAATAATGCTGAAAGTGATATATTCTTTGTTCTTTTTTACATGCCACACTAGATTTGTCCTAAGTAAAGTATTACTATCTTTGACCATTTATTTCAAAAAAATACTTGTAGTTTTACGACATAGGAATTATATATTATATCAATATTTTTATACTGAATCTAAAAATCTAAATCTAGTGTAGAGAAGAAAAGCTGATTTTTGCAATAGTTGAGGGAGACAATGTAGACCTTTTACAAAAAAACAAGCTTCCTTACATATTGATGGTCTGACGAGCCTGAAAACTTTACGCTTGTACTACATAGATATATAGGAAAGTCTACTTCTCCTCCTTCAACTTTTATGAAAGTCTATTTTTCCTCCTTAAACTCTAAAATCAGACAAATAACCTTCCTCAACTTTTTAAACCGTGCGCTTTACCTCCCTAGAGTGGTTTTGCTACAGTGACAGTGGTTTTTTTTTCCCTTTTTATTTATTTTGACTAAAATTTTGAAAAATCATATTAAATCATAAAAAATCATAAAATGGAAAATCTAATTTTGTTGGAATCCACATGAGTAGATATATATAGTGAATATATATAATCGTATGATTTAGTATAAAAATTTTGCTAGTCTTTTTCTTTTTAATTTATTTTGGATAAATCTTTGAAAAATCATAGTAAATCATGGAAAAATCATAAAATGTTAAATAATTTTTTAGACTCCACATGAGTATGTCTACAAATGAACATATAATATGGTATACTTTAATACAAAGTTCTTGTTGTAGCTTTCGATCTATGCTTTTCTATAATTAATTGAAATAATTCATAATTGTACCTTTATAATTATTTTATTGGACTAAAGCATACCATATTATATATTGACTGTGTACACCTACTCATGTGGATTCCAACCAAATTGGATTTTTTATTTTATTATTGTTTAATGATTTTCTATGATTTTCAAAGATTTACCCAAAATAAATAAAAGAAAGACCAGCAAAAATTTTTAAAAAAACATATCATATTATATATTCATTGTATAGATCTACTCATGTAGAGTCCAACAAAATTAGATTTTCTATTTTATGATTTTTTGTGCTTTAATATGATTTTTAAAAATTTAGCTGAAATAAATAAAAAATAAAAAAGACAAACAAAACATCAGGTAGCAAAACCACCATCAAAACCACTCCAAGAAGGTAAAGTGCATGGTTTGAAAAGTTGAGAGAGGTTGTTTGTCCGATTTTAGAGTTTAGAGAAGAAAAGCGGACTTTCGTGAAACTTGAGGGAGGAAAAGTAGACTATTCTCACATAGATATGGGGACATCCACTCGAAAAAAGGTCCAACTAAGGCCTGAGTGATTTGTCTCAAATTGGCCCAAATGTAACTCAGAACTAACACTTCAGTTTGTAGTGGTGTGGTTCCTAAACGATGAACAACCACCTACCGTTTAGTTATTATTCAAACTAAGCATCTATTTAAGCAAAATAAACAACTGATTAAATAAAAATAACTGTACTATTATGTTGCATTCATACAATTTTTAAACAGATGCAATGACTGTTTAGGCAAACACTCAGTTCTTTTTTTTTTTTTCCTCCATTAATCTTCACTGCAGCCAGGGTGGACCTAGCCCAAAAATTAGTTAAGGGCATAGTTTATTACAAAATTGTGCTCGTTCCTACTGGAAAATATGAACATGCCCTTTATGGGCCTGTCCCTTATAGTCATATTTATTTTTTTGGATGAGATGGGAACAATTTATCAAAATTATCTCTGCATAATTTAGTATTGCCCCATAGATAAAAATTTATATTTATGACTCAAAATTTGTCCTAGAAAACTTTATTTTTTTAAGCTCTTATATGTCCCCATCCCCAACTTCAGTTCCATGTAATTAGCACGGCCTGCCATTGTGACCTGCATACATTTGCGTATTCCTTTTAATTAGCAACTTCTTACTTGTAACACTTTGCATTTTCTACAATAACTAAGAGTATATATAGGTAATTTTAACAAAGCACTGATCTATCCTAATAAAAAAACCTAAAACATGAAGTATTTTGAGGTGAGGGGATAAAAAAACAAAACAAAACACAGTTAAAAAAAACTAAACTGTAGATATTATGGGTGAGCATCACAAACAGTTCAATTTGTACGATGTTTCTCTTTCATTAATACAAGAATCAACTTTTTGGTAAATAATTAAAGCATCAGGTCCAGGAATGCATTACATGACAATTCATCAGGTGAACAACATTAGCCATTAGTGCAAATTGAAACGCTAACAACTGTGGATTGGTGAATTGAAACGCTAACAACTGTGGATTGGTGGGGATGGCACTGCGTCATTTTTACTTCAAATTCACAAGTGTGTCACCAGATGATCATAACTCACCCATTTATTAAGCTGTCCTAGCTCATTCTGCCACAATCTGTTATTCCGTCTAACTCACCCATATAAAAGGTACAATTGCGGATTCAATTCTTGTTCATTCTTTTAGGAATCACAAAAGCTCATTTGTGCGCCTTAAATACTGAAGGCTCTAGTTTGATTGTCCATTGAAATTTTGGTAATAAGTTTAGTAAGATGTGGCTTTCTGTTGATCATACATGGAGTGTGCCTTTTCTCTTATCTGGCACTATTTTGACTAGGATAATTAAGCTAGTCACGGCATCATCCTGAGAAAATTTCTTTTGTGTACTGGCAATCCGCGGCGCGGAATCAACGCCATGCAAAATGCAGCAGCAGCACGTACGGCTACACCGTAAAAACAATGAATATAGAAATATCATACAGTCTTACAATTTGAAACGGAAGAGGTAACGGTCTAAACTTTGACCATAATTTGGCGAAGCAAACCAGAGAAACCCAAAGTGCCGAAACAAGATCGGCGATGTCTAGTTTTCCTGTGCATGATGTCCGGTAAGCCTCCCTCCCAGCTATGGCAAGAGTAGTCCAAGCACATGGTTAGCTTTTGCGACGAAATCATGACGTGCAGGTGCAGCGCCGCCCGGCAAAATCCATGCATCCTAGGGGCGTTGTCGAAATGTCGAATCCAATACCTCATTTGAGACTCGTCAATTTCTTTCAACTTTGCGTGTACAAAAGTTGAATATGTCTCTTCTGGGAAGCCTGGTAAAAGCGCTTTTGACCTTGAGTAGTCATGAACCAGAGAGTTTTTTTTTTTTTTTTTTTTTTATGAAAACTCACTCTCTAAATTATCATTTGGATAGTTTTTATTTTGTAAAAATTGTTTTTATATCTTTTTCGCCTTTCTAATAGTTTTTTTCTATAGTATGCATTTTAGAGATTCATTCTTGTTTCTTAATTTTTGGTTAGCGAGAAATTTGGAATATAAGACTGTAATATTTGGATAACTAAATAAAAAAAGTTATTAGAGGGTATTTTTTAATTAAAATCCTATTATATTATAACAATTAGAAAGGATATAGATAGTCTCTTATAATACTCTGACATGCCTGAATAGTGAGACCACGGCCAAACATTAAGGCTCTTGAAATATAAGATTTTTTTTTTCTGTTTGCTTCGTTTTGTATGAAAATTAAATAATTCCTATTTATTCTTAGAAGATCCATATAGATTTTTCGTCCTCAAAATCCTCTATCTCAGGCCCAAATTTCACACGATGGAAACAACAGACTTTTTTTTTTTTGAGAATTGATGGAAACAACAGACTTCTTCGCATACTAGTTGGTGGGCTTGAAAACTCTACTACGACCACCCAGTAAGGCCCAACTAAGGGAGTGGTAGTGCATGCCCAAATTTAATTTTTATTTTTTTTGGCAAAGGACACACTTTATCAAATCTAGCTTCATCACATGATTTATGTAGTACTAATAAAAGATCAAACATAATCTAAATAAATTTGGTAGATATATATTAGAGAAAATTGGTTCCTTACCCCTAAAAATGTGTGTCTTAGTTTCTTGGCTCTGTTTTTGTTGAACTTGCTTATTTGGACAAAATGAAATTCCTTTGGTTCCTTGGACTTGTGGTGAGTTTAGTGATTGCAATGATGAGATCGCCGTTGGCAAGGGAAGGGGTGCTTGTGGGAACTCCCAGCGAGGACAGTTTGGATTGTCGATCTATCGTCGATGGTCGTGGACACAAAATCAAGGATTGAAGGTGATGAATCTGCATGCGTCCTATATTGTGTTCGACGATGCATCTACTGATATTCTTTATCGATTCAAATGTATTTGGAATTGGTTTGGGAATGTTGGATCTTCTGGCTTGTTTAATATTTTTAGGTTGATCGTTGGATTCATTACACCGACTGCACTCTGACTTTGGTGTTCGATTGCATCGAGGAAATAAAGCCATGAGGGAAGAAGAAGATAGAAAGTTTCTTCATAGAAAGATTTTTGATAGAACAGATTTTTTTCATATGTAATTTAGCAATGTATTGTGCTGATTTTTGATAGAACTTTACTCTCGGCGGTGGCTGCAGCGGTGACGTGTGATGCTGAGTTTAGTAGCTGTGTACGTACAAACGTACATACCCACTCCAGTATACTATATTATACTATATATAGTCGCTGGTGTAATTCTTGCACGGTACGGGTCCGATCCGGAAACGACGACCCGTATCGTGCAAGTTGATAATTGGCTGTCTAATAATTAGGTTGCTAATATAAGTACAGGTTGCTAATATAAGTACTACTCTGGTGGTGATTGTTGCATGCATATGATTGTAGATTTGTACTACCTCATCATTAATAGTCGTCGCTGCTTCGACACACATGATACTATAGCTTGCATTGGTTGATAACTCTCACGAGTTGGTGAGCCCAAAAAAATAAGATTAAGAAAAATAATATATTTATACTTACTCCGTCGCTATATCTCAAGATACCGTAGCTTCCCACCAACCTAACCTTGCCAACTTGTATATGCAACCAAGAAAACTAATTATCGAAGCGACGACACTGCTGCTTAAGTTGCCAATGCACTTGTTCTTTTTTTTTAATTGGCGCCACTGCTCTTTTTTTTTTTTTTTCCTTTCTCATTTGCCCCAACAATATTAATGTCCAGTGGGTGGCTAAGGCTCCGGTCAATGGCTCGCTCGCTCAGGATGGAATCGAGCCAAAGCTAAAGTTTTAAAACTGAAATGGTTATTTAATATAGGTCAAGGGTAAAATTGAGCAAAAATTTGAGAGATGAAACTGAGACTCAAGTGATAGATAAAGGACTAGAATTGAGCTAACAAATTAATTTTGAAGGGTAAATAGCTATTTTAAAATTTACTAAGTGATGAAACTAGCTAACTCAGTCGAGATGGAAGCTTTGAGAACAAAAACACTCACTTTTACTTTCGTAGATGACATTGAGCCTACAAGGTAAAGTTTGAGGACTAAAATTGTCACTCTTTGATATTTCTAGAGTTGACATGGTGTAATAGTGTGACATGTCATGTAGCACAACGGATACAAGAGATGATATACGAGGTTGAATTAAAAGGTAGAATAATTACTTTTGCTGCTTTAGTCCTCAAACTGTACTTTTAAATTGGGAAGGACTTATGAGCGGCTGATAAGTTAAAACGTCTAATTTTTTATAATAGAAAAACACTGTTTAGCTGAAGTGAATATAGCTCAACAGTCAATGTCCACTTGTGTAACGTGCACGGTCAATGTCTGAAGGTGATGTATTGGGCCGATGACCACATGTGTAGCGTGCACGGTCAATGTCCACGTGGAGGCACCACGCGAAAGTCAATTGTCTGAAGGTGATGTAAACCTAACAGGGGAGGTTAATTAGTTGATGTGTGACGATTGAAGGGAGTATCTGGGGTTTCATCACTCTTCTTGCCCGCAGCTGCAGTGACGCGCGCTGACTGAGAGCTTATTAGCTCTGTGCGCACGTAAGCCACAGTTGTCTTTCCTAACAACTTACTACAACTACTCTTTCTCAGATTCATATAAGTGTAGTCGTTGAACCTGAACTCCAGCGGTCGCTGCTTCGACATGATTCCTACTGGTTGATAACTCTCGATCGGCAGCACTATTATTAGGTGCGCGCAAATTATAATAATGTGTTCTTTCTTTATATAATGAAAATGTTTGTACTTGATTCCAACGTTAATTAGTTTATAATACAAAACAAGGACATTTTTATATGTCGTAAATCTACGGTCGACACTGTACGACAATGAAGTTGGCGTTTCTTGCATTGCACTGGTAGTAGCCGCCACTGCTTTTTTTTTTCTCTCTTTTTTTTTTTTTTTCTAATTTGACCCAACAATGTTAATTACTAGTCGGTTGTCGGTAGCTACACTCCAACGAACGCCTGGTTCAGCTCGTTGAGATTCCGTTCGGGTTTGGTAAGCTAATTAATTAGTTAAAAAATACGAGCAAAATAATTGTGTTTCTGCCTACGGTCTACCCTAGCTGGCCAATGTAAGATATGAATATGGTCAATTAATTATATTATTTTTATTTGAAAGTTGATCGAAACTACTCTCGTCTACTCTTGCGTGTTTAATTCTGATGATGATAGCGCTGTTGCAACGTCTCGGTCGTCGATCGGTAGTGCGTACATATGTATGGATAATGCAGGCCGACTATTTCGTCTAGAGTAGATAGATAGATGTTCGATCGTATATCAAAAAGATGTTCGAGTAAATAATACTACTATGTGATAATAATATATCCTAATTAATTAATTCATTCATTAGTTGGCAAAAGAAATGTAAAGAGGAGACGTATGATTCTTCACGGCCGGCATTATATTCCTCTAATTTTCATACTACTAATTAGTGCAAAGGTAAGCTAGACAGGGTACTAAAGAAAATGGAATTAATTATTCTGTACACACATCCATTGCTTTTTTTACTATGCAATTATTAGGGAACGGTTAGAATGGTGTTAACTAACTGTATGCTAAGGCTCTTTTGGATCACGGGACTAAAATTTAGTCCGTTGTTAGATAATATAAACTTAACATGGACTAACTAAAAATTTCTTTTTTCTAATGTGTTATACCTACGCATCAGTTAGCCTCTGCTAGATTCTGTTGGACCATAATTTAGAAAGGAAATGCAACATTTTTTTTTTTTGTGTTTTTATGTTTTTTCCTGTGAAAATAAATTGCTTGCGAATGTAAATTTATCTAGTTGTAGTGTTTTATTCGGTACAAAGTGTGAACGAAGCATACTTTAGATGGTTGGTTCTTTGTAATGGATCCTATGTACCTGAGTTTAAGTCCTTAATTTAACACAAATGATTATATTTTTTTAGTATTCATTTGTTCTAGGATTTAACGGTGATAGAATATGCTAAGTGTGTTTATAAGGTGCTTATGTCTCGTATATATGTCTCAGTATAACAAGTAATAGGAAAGCAAAAGAGTACACACCACGCTAATGAGCTGCCGGCCCATCTGAAGCCCAAATTTCTTCAGATGATGAAAACAACAGGCTTCTGGTTAGTTACTATAGTAACAAGCACACTCACTCAGTAATTAAGCCCAACTAAGGACTGTTCTGTCTGAAATTGGCTCAGGTCACTCTGAACTAAGAAGATGTCTTTTTTTTTTTAACGAAACTTTTCTCATTACTATTACACTGAACTCTTTTTTCTTTCTTTCACTCGATGATCCGTGTTACTGAGAATGATGGGTATTAGTGAGAATTAAAATGTGAATTACTGTGCATTCATGAGGATGCGCGTTATGCATAATTTTGTTCACTCGAAGCTGCTGGAAAGATAATTAAGCTGCTCATAATTTATCCACTCGCTCAAAATTGTCTTTGCACTTTAGGTTAGCTGCTATATTAGCTTAATATAATTCAGCGCCATGAATTGCAGAAAAGGTACTACGACTGTCAGACGACGGGGCACAAAATTCTAACCAAAACTTTTCTGTAAAAATCCAGAAGTGGATTAGTATTACTACTGCGCTCTAGATTACTACTAATATATGATCCATCGACGACATCGATCGAGCGATCGAGGACCCCGTCATCAAAAATCAAACAAAGAAAACGGGGCGTTGGCCACGCGCTTGGACCATTTGTACGTTACGTTAGTTGCAGGCATGTCGAGACACGCACACGAGCAGCCAGCCGAGGAGGAGCATTCTTTTCAAGTTCCTGCATACCAAGGTTGAATGAGAATAATCCTGGGGACAATAATGCGCCGCGTGATTGACTGATGGAGAGCCGATGGAGCAGCGGCAGCGGCGACGACGATGACGACGACGGTCTCATGGATGCATGCTTGCGACGGGAGTGTTAATTGATGATTATAACTATATAGTAGAGACGAGTAGTGCGCCGTTATTATAGCTAGAAAGCCGAACAAAAGAAGAAGCGGTCTGCAGGTCCGTCGTCGAGAGCGGCGACCGAGTCGACCGTACCGGCCGGCCGGCTTGGTCTAAAGCCTGAGTAGTAGTAGTAGTGCATGCCGGCCGGCCTGATGACCGCGCCGGCCGAGGGTGAGAAGGCTGCGTTCCACGGACGGCATGGCAGCAGATAAAGCAGATGACTTGGCTCCTGCATCTGGATGGATCAGGGGATGCCATATTGCCTGCCATGTAGCAAGCAGCGGCATGGACATGGTGCAGCTGTAATGGATATATATATACTCTATAATTACAAATCATCAAAAGTGTCCCGTTCTTTTATCTGCCTCCCGGCCGGATGATCTTTCCAGCTTCTGTTATACAGCTTGATCGAGTATTATTAGTGTAGGAGTATATTCCAAATTCCAATGCGTGCACGCATTTCCTTTTAACGTTGAGCGGTTATTAGTTCAGACCTCGCCGTCGATCGACAAGTATACTCCTGATTAATTCGTCGGCTGGGAGATTAATTTGGCGACGAATATACTGAAGATTGAAAACTCTGAAATGGTCATTTTGAAATTTCTAAGAAGAAACTAATTAGGCCAAAAATCAAAGTTTGAGTGTCAAAGCGGATGTTTTAGATTAGTGTTTAGATACGGGAAGGGAATGATTTATTTATTCGCTCACTTCAGCGTGGTTTCTTGGGTCAAATTGACGAAACGCTCACACAAGGAGTACCAAAATGTAGGCGAAGTTTAAGGACTGACGAAACGGTTACTTTGATTGTTCATAGATGAAATAATCTAACCTCAAAGACAAAGCTTCGGTGCTTCCTACGTACTACGTACGCTCGTGATGCATGCATGATTGCAGAGATTATTTACCTTATTCTAGTCATGGTACTGATGATGAAACTAAGAAGAGATCAATAGCTACAAGCTAGGTCCCACCAACCTTTAGCATCCTGTTTGCAGAACAAAATTTGTTAGAGTACGGCACTGCTTAATTAACTTGTGGTTCCTGCGCATTGCACGGGTTGGTGCCACTAACCCCCTTTTTTTTTTCTAGTTTTACACAACAATACTAATGTCCGGTCCGGTCGTTAGGACTCCAATGAACCACTCGCTCGTTGAAATTGCATTTTTAAAATGGTTGAGATTGCATTTGGGAAAGCTAACTAAAAACACATATGAGAGCAAGTCTTTCACACGCCTCTCCAACAGGTAATTTCCCGATATCCGATTTGAGGATTTGCGTGGACTCATTTCTCACCGGCTAACTACTATACAAACTATTATGAAGATTCTTTATTTTCAATAGACGGTTGTACTTGTAACCAAACTACCCTCGTAAATGGGTTGCAGAGAAAAAGAAGTATACATAATGGGGCATCCCAGAAATAGCCTTCGTTTTTAGGTACGGTCGGTGTTATGAGCCATCTAAAATAATATAAAGAAATGGGTTGTAGAGATTCTACTTTCTATATATACAATTTTAGATGAGGTCGGTGTTACCAACCATTTGGTCATTGTATCCAACTAGAAAACTAATGTGTAATATGAACCAGGAAGGTGCAGATATAAGACAAGTAGGGAGCCTCTTGATTGGCATCCACTACACCACAACCCTTAATCAGCAACTGACTGCAGTTGCGAAAAGTTGTGACTCGGAGCAATACAATCGACAAAAATAGTACATTCAATGTTACCTCATTATCAGGGCTGGAACCTGTATAAACTTTGTGTTTTGTGTGCCCTAGATTCAACTGTGGCAACACTAGCCCTAGATTCAACTGTGGCAACACTATTCAAGTTATCTCTAGCTAGTGTGTAAATCTCTAAGAGTCCTAAGCATTAACCATAAACATTATTAAGAAAAATAATTTTCCAAGGGGGGCATCACCCACTTTGGCCTCTATGTAGCTAAGTTAGACACAAATGTTTAGAGAACTTCAACTAGTAGTTGATGCATTTATGCAGGAGGTACGTAAAGACAGGCATGCTGCCAGTGCTAGCATAATTGACAGATAGTGGACGGCAACATTGTGGCTGCCATGTTCCGCATGAATGACCATGCATTGTAATTCCTAAGGTAGACCTTCAACTGTAGGTGGTGGTGTTGTACATAATGAAACCCATCATGTCCACACACACACACACACACACACACACACACACACATATAGGAAAAAGTCTACATCACCCCCTAAACTATGACGGGTGGAACGATTTACCCCATCAACTACAAAACCGGGTATTCTACCCCCTGAACTTTTCAAACCGGTTAAATTACCCCCTAGAGTGGTTTTGAATGGTGGTTTTGCTACAGTAGCATGGTTTTATCTTTTTCTTTTTTATTTATTTTGGCTGAATCTTTAAAAAATCATAGTAAATCATAGAAAAATCATAAAATAGAAAATCCAATTTTGTTCGACTCCACATGAATAGATCTACACAGCAAGTATATAATATGTTATGTTTTAGTACAAATTTTTTTGCTATAACTTTAGATATATGATTTTCTATAATTAAATGGAATAATTCATAGCCACAGTTTCTGTGGTCCAATTATGGTGAAATTTTATGGTAGGCTAATTATTGTATGCTTGATCTCTAGTAAAAATTTCGTACTCATTGAATAATGTATAACTTAGTTATAAATTTATTTAGGTTTATGCTTATTAAATATAAATAAATTTATAACTAAGTTATACATGATTTAATGAGTATGAAATTTTTACTAGAGATCAAGCATATAATAATTAGCCTACCATAAAAAATTTCACCACAATTGGACCACAGAAACTATGGCTATGAATTATTCCAATTAATTATAGAAAATCATAGATCTAAAGTTATAGAAAAAATATGTAATAAAAAAATAACATATTATATGCTCACTGTGTAGATCTACTCATGCGGAGTCCAACAAAATTTGATTTTCTATTTTATGATTTTTCGGTGATTTACTATGATTTTTCAAAATTCAGCCGAAATAAATAAAAAAAGAAAAAAACAAAACCATGCTACTGTAGCAAAACCACCGTTCAAAACCGCTCTAGGGGGTAATTTAACCGGTTTGAAAGTTCAGGAGGTAGAATACCCGGTTTTATAGTTGAGGGGGTAAAGTATTCCACCCGTCATAGTTCAGAGGTAATGTAGACTTTTTTTTCCTATATATATATATATATATATATATATATATATATATGTATGTATATTCTCGCACCTGGGTGCATTCACTGTATGGAATGCACCCAAAGCCGTCCGACCGAGCCCAACCGTCCCGACCGACCGGTGTTCCCATCCCACTGTCCGGCCCACGTGCACGCATCCCACCCAAGGCAAGACGCATGCCACCCCCTGGTCGGCCACTCCCGTCTCCAGCTCCCGCACCGTCTCCCCCACTTCCTCTTCTCTGCTCTCTCTTCCCCGCGAAACCGCCCGTCTCTCTCGCGCCACCGCCCGGCTGCGCACTTGGCCGCCCGAGGAAGCATGGCGCTCACGCAATCACACCTGCTGCTCCGCTGTGGCCCCCCGGATAACCGACTTCCCTTCTTGATTTCTCTCCAATGCCGCAGCGCGCCGTTAGTTATTTCTTTGCTCCCGAGAAACCGCCGCCCGACAAACCGCCCGGAAGCATTTGTGGAAACCACCGCCATTTCCTCTCTCACTTCACCGCTCCGCTCCCCATTTTCATTTTGCCGTCGCATCGGGTGATTTCGCCCCCTCGCGACCCATACGCTCCGCCGAGAAACCCCCACTCTCCCACCTCACTTTTCGGACGGCATTCTCATCTGCGCCGCCGCTATCCCCCAGCGCCGTCCCTATTCCGCCTCACCGCCGCTGCTATTCCCAGCGCCCGCGCCGGATTCGTCAACTTAGTGTTCCATGGCCTCCGTGTAGAGGGGTCTTCGTCGCATTCGTCACGTTAGGATTCCATCGCCGCCGTGTAGAGGAGAGGTCCCCCGTCGTGGTCGTCGGCTTCGAGTGTCGCTGTCGGATTCGCCTCCTCCTCATCTCTCTGTATGTAAGTCACGCCGATCCCCCTATTCTGCTGGTGCCTATACTGGATTTGAATGCGGGATTTTGATCCCTATGCGGTTTTTGTTTTGATGTTCAGTGCTTAATGATATGGATGGAGAGAAGCAGTGATTAGGCAATTTTAGTTGTGGAGTGCGGAATTTTTTGTTTGCCTTGTGTGATTCGGCTTGTTATTTTAGTTTGCAACTGGTAGGATGGAGTAGTTGCAAATGCATATGATCCTGATTCCGCTAGCCTCGACAAAGCCTTTTTTGCAATTGGATGATTCGTTGCAATCGCAATTTGTAAACTGGCAGGTTGGTGTAGTTAGTTGATTTTTTTAAACTGGCTGCTTTGTATATTGGGTTGCAATTGGTTGTGTCTATTAGTTGTAATTAGTTTTAGAACTTAATTGGAATTGAATTTGAATTCGTCTTTTAAGAAACGTCTATATATGCTTTTGTTGTAATCGGCTATACGTAATGGTTGTTGCAATGGGATGATTTCGTGCAATCGCATTTTGTAAAACTGGTAGGTTGGTGTAGTTAGTTTTTTTTTTAAATCTTACTTTGAAAACTAATAGGATTGGTGCATGCAATTTGTTGTGTCTATCGGTTGTAATTAGTTTTAGAACTCGCAACTCACACAATTTTTGACGGTGCACATCTAGTACGCATTCAGTTGTTGGTGTTTTTAGTTGTAATTGGTTTTATGGTTCATATGAATCTTTTTTTTAACTCAATTGTTCTTGTGTGTTTGATCTTTTTTTTTTCATTTTTGTATTTGTTAGAATGAGCACGCAAGGGGATGCAGCAGTTGGTCAGGGCGGCGACCCCCCCCGGCGCTCACCCCGTGTTGCCGCGAAAACGACGGTTCGTGCATACAAGTCTAATAAAGACAGGAAGAAGAGATTAAAGCTCCCCAGCCCCCCCCCCAACCCGATCCGTCATGAAGTGGATGAAGAAGAGGAAGCACAAAGCATGATCAAGATTATGAGCTTGGGGTTGATGATGATGCAGGTAGTGAACCAGACGGAGAGGATGGCGCCGATGGCAGTTGTGATGGCGGCAACACTGCAGCGATTGAAAGCGATAAGAAGAGGCCCCGCAAGCAGCCTCCCGCACTCCGTTGCTCTCCTTCGAAATTCCAAGATATCCTCCAAGTTCTCCCTGTTGAGCTTGCAGACAGAGTCAAGGCAAAGGGGTTTGGGGGATTGTTGAAATTCAAACCAAACCGCCGCCTGACGGATGCTCTCACGGCTCATCCGAGGCTTAACCGAAACAATGAAATTGGAGCTTGGTATGGGCAAAGGGATTGTTGTAAATGAGCACGCGGTTTGGTGTGCATTTCAGATTACCAAAAGTGGCGGTGACCCACCTTCCATGTCCGATGCTGATGCTCGTGCCAGGCGGAATGAGCTGGGAGAGCAAATCTGCCGTACTACATACAAGAGGCTGGGAATCAGGGTTAAAGATATTGTGGATGGTCTGAAGAGCAAGACGCTGACTGGGGATTTGGGCCTGAGGGCATTTTTCATGGTTGTGTTTCAGTCTTTGCTTTTCTCAAACACTGATAGCTGCATCAGGCTTGAAGATGTGGTATATACTGAAGATCTTGAGAATATTGGGGAGATTAATTGGTGCAAAAGCAAGTAGTGGACAACATTTGCAAGGCTGCACGTTTATATAGAAAGGATTTTTTTGCGGCGAAGGGTGTCCTTGCACCGGTCACAGGCTGCGGTATTTTTCTGCTGGTAAGTTTTCTTTTTTTTTATTCATTCATTGTGCTGTTTACACTAAGCAGTAATAACTGTCCATTAGTTTTGTTTGCAATTGGGTATTGTCTTTAGTAGCAATCCTGTATCCTGCTTTTTTGATCCTTGTTTTGTGATATACACATTGTAATTTGCACCAGTATTAACTGTGTGTTAGTTTTTGTTGCAATTGGATAATGTCTCTGTTGCATTTGGTCATTGACTAGTAACTTTTATGTAGTAGTTTCCAGTTTTGAGCAAAAGTTTGCAATTGGGTATTGTCTTCGGTAGCAATTGGTATCCTATTTGATCTTTTTTATTATGTATAAGCATTTTCATTGCACCGGTAGTAAGCGTGTAGTAGGTTTTGTTGCAATTTGATCAGGTCTCCGATTTTTTTGTATTTTTGGTCTCCTGTTGACTAGTATTTTTGTAGTAGTAGTTAGTTTTTTTTTTTCTTTTTTTGGCAAGGGTTTGCAATTTGGTTTTTTTCATCGGTAGCAATCGGTATCTTGTTTGAATCTTTTTTTTTTTGTTATATAAGCATTGTCATTGCACCGGCATTAACTCGTATTAGGTTTTGTTGCAATTGGATAAGGTCTCGGTTGCATTTAGTCTCCCCGTTGACTAGTATTTCTCTATAGTAGTTAGTTCTCGATTTTTTTTGGGCAAGGGTTTTTGTTTTTGTGGATCGGGTTTCAGTTTTTTGCAGTTTTGTCTCCTGTTGACTTGTATTTTTACGTAGTAGCAGCTAGTCCGCCTTTGTGCGGTGCAAGTGTTTGCAATTGTTGTCCCTTTTCGGTAGCAATTAGTATCCTGTTTGAATTTTTGTTGTTATATAAATATAAACATTGTCATTTCTTTTTGCAACCATTATTAAGCGTGCATAGGTTTTGTTGCAATTGGATCGGTGTCCTGTTGACTTGTATTTAATGTATTTAGTTAGTTTCTGTTTGGGGGCAAGTGTTTTTGTTGTGCGGGGTTGTTTTTGGCTCCGGTATCAAGCGTGTTATGTTAATTTGTTGTAATTGGTTTGAAGTCTCTGTTAGCGATCGGTTCTTTGATGTTTTTGTTGTTGTTTTCACACATGCGGATGTTATACGTTGATTTCTTGCAGCATGGTGCGGATTTAGATGCATTTTCACTCCCTCGATGTGCTATCTTGGATAGTAAAATTATCGATAAAATTGCTGCATTGGATCGTAGGGGCGATGTTGCAGACGATGCCATTGAGTATGGCAATCTCGGGGTAATTTGCTGATAATCTATATTTTTTTTTGGTTTTTGTTTTGTTTGTTTTGTATAACCATTTTTTAATAAAAATAAAAACCATGCGGTTGAGGAGCATCTACGCCACTTGTTACACACCGCTTTGCTTTCGCCCATTGCTTTGCTCCCCCGTGCCGCTATCGCACCCCCTCACCGTGTTCTTGCTATTGAGGGAGCTTCTAATCCTGATGCGGCTGGCACACACGCTCTCCCTGATGCAGCTGGCACACACGCCCCCCCTGTTGAGCATGGCACCATTAACCTTGAGCCTCCTGTACTACATCAATACCCAAGTTTCCGTGATGCGTTCGGGCAAAGCATTGCCGATGTAGTGGGTAGAAGCGAGGAAGTCGGATGCTTTAAAGGTTTTGAAGGCTTTTGATGACAGTACTGCCCAGGCTCAGAGCTACGCCACCAAGGCTGCAAAGTACATCACTATGGCCAATGATCTAATGGCAAAAAGTCATCATGAGTGCTTCAGCGCCATTCAGAAGCTGCTTGCTGATTCCCAGGCTGATAGGGGAGCTGCTAATGAGCGTAGGAGGGGGAAGAAGAGGAAGAAGAGCAAATCTGGAGCTTCAGGTAGTTTATGTTTGATGTTTTTTGAATGTATTCATACTCCATTTTACTTACAGATATGTGCATTTTTTATTTGCAATTTTTATACTAACCATTGCCCCTTGTGTATGTAGTAGAAAATGTTGAAGTCGGCGTAGAAGAAAATGTTGGAGTTAATCCTGGTGCGGTACCTTTTTTTTGTCTTTGTTGCATGTTGCATTTTTCAAGCATATCGTGTTGCAAATGGTATGCAAAGAAGTTTTTTACGTCTCTCTGCAATTTTGTGATTTTTTCCATTAGTAGTTTGTCTTTTGTAGGGACTAACCATTTTTCTTGTGTATGTAGCAGCATCTAAATCAGCTGTTCATGAACCTGAAGTTGGTGTAGAAGAAAATGTTGGAGCAAATCCTGGTGCAGGTACCTTTTTTTTTCTTTTTTGCATTTTGTCTTTGTTGCATGTTGTATTTTGCAGTATATCTTTGTTGCAAATGGGATGCAAAGGACCTTTTTTTTATGTATTTGCCATTTTGTGATTTTTTCCACTAGTAGTTTGTTTTTGTAGGGACTAACCATTTTCCTTGTGTATGTAATAGCATCTAAATCAGTTGTTGATGAAGCTGAAGTTGGTGTAGAAGAAAATGTGGGACCAAATCTGAAGTGCAGGTACCCTTTTTTTTTTTTTTTTTGTTGCATTTTGTCCTTGATGCTTGTTGCAATCTGCATCATTATCTGTATTGCAAATGGGATGCAAAGAAGCTTTTTTTACATTTTTGGGGTTTCTATATTTTTGTATGCAGGAGGAGAAACTAGTGGAGCTGTATTAGACCAAGAGGACCTTCATGAAGAAGATTTTTTCGATGATTATTTTGGCCAAGGAGGACACGACTCAGACCATGATGGCGGAGACATGCAAGGACATAAAGGTGCAGATGGAGATGGTGAAGAAGGTTCACATAGAGATGGCCAAGGCGTTCCCGAAAAAGAACACCGTGAAGGAGCGAGAGGGGCCAAAAAGTTGATGGAGAAGGCGGAAACATTGGAGGTAATGCTTGAATACCTATAGTTTATTTTTTTTTTTGTTCGACAACCGTGTGTGGACTAGCATTAGTTCCTTGTATTTTTCTGCAATCGGGGGGGTCATTGGACCAGCAAAGAAGCGTGTAGGACTTTGTGTTGTAATTGGTGTCATGTTCTATTTCTCTGCAATTTGGGTCATTTGGAGCAGCAGCAACTGCGTATGCTTTTCTGTTGCAATTGGTGTCATGTCTTCAGCAGCATATCTATTTTTTTTCAATGTGGTATGGCCCTGCAACCTTAATTATTCCATCTCATATTTTCTTTTTTTCTTTTTTTCTCAAAGATGGCCAAGAAGGTGCTCCAAAGGGGCCTGAAATTGCACACCAAGATGCCCAAGGTGGAGCTGAAAAAGAACATCTTCTTTGGAGGACAAGGCCAAAAAGTTGGTGTGGAAGGCGGAAACATTGGAGGTAATGCTTGAATACCTATGTCGCATTTTTTTTTTTGTGTGTAGTAGCTTGTTTTTTCAAAGACACTAGTTTTCTGCTATTTTTGTAATTTGGGTCATTTAACCAGTAGCAACTGTGTAGGTCTTTCTGTTGCAATTGGTATCATGTTTACTGCAGTATAACCATATTTTTTTTGGCAATGTGGTATGGCCCTACAATCTTTATTATTCCAGCTCATATTTTACTTTTTTTTTCCTTTTTTCTAAAGATACAGATCCCTATTCTGAATTTCGTCAACAAGCCAACAGTGAGTCAAGCAGCGGCAATCTTCATGCCCAGTCACCTTCTAGCAGCAATGATGATGACCAGGAGAAAGACTTATCAAGTAATTATTTTTACATGAATCTCATCTTCTCCCTTTTTTCCTTTGGTGTATTCATTTTATGAGTTTTTTTGTCTACTCCTACTAGCACCGTCTGCATTGCGTGGCCCTTCGAAGGGGTTGGAAGATATTATTAACCAGATGCAGACATCAGGGTTTGTTGACCCTATTACTGATCAAGTTATATGAGTTTTCACTTTTCACAGTATAGTAATTCATTCATCATGAAATGTTGTAAATTGTATAACTTGTTGTTGCAAATAGGAGGAGATTGGAGATGCATCCAGGGAGCCACAACCACAGCCCGCCAATCCTGTTGCTGAGAAATCAATGAAGGAGGCAGCTGATCACCCCACTGACCAGGTGACATGATTTTTTTCACTTCATAGTTTTAGTAATTTTTTGACGCAGATCTAGTGTGTTTTTGTAACTGTACTGACTCTCTTGTTGCAATTTGTATTGAACAGAACATTAGCAAGGAGGCAGGACCACAACCTGCCAATCCTCAAGCTGAGAGATCAATGAAGGAGGCAGCTGATCCTTCCACTGACCAGGTAACAATGATTTTTTCACTGCACTGTATAGTATTTTTTTTCGACGCAGATCTAGTGTTTTTGTAATTGCATTTACTCTCTTGTTGCAATTTGTATTGAACAGAACATAACCAAGGAGGCCGAACCACAGCCTGCCAATCCTCAAGTTGAGAGTTCAATGAAGGAGGCAGCTGGTCACTCCACTGACCAGGTGACATGATTTTTCACTTCATAGCATAGTATTTTTTTTCGACGCATATCTAGTGTTTTTTGTAACTGTATTTACTCTCTTGTTGCAATTTGTATTTCAAAGAACCTAACAAAGGAGCCAGAACCACAGCCTGCCAATGCTCAAGTTGAGAGTTCGAGGAAAGAGGTATCCGATGACACTCAGCATCCTTCGACAACCTCAAGCAATCTTGGTGGTGGTGGTCGTGGTCGATTATAAAAGGAAAGCTGCTCTTGGCGGGGAATAGGAGGGCTTACGCTCGTGTTAAAGCAATGCGTAAAGTTTAATCGCGAGCAACATGAGAAATGGGCTGTCCCGAAGCGCGATGAAGCAAATGCAGATATTGATATGTTGAAGAAAAGCATTGCCGGTGATGAAGGGGCTAGTGGATCTGCATCTGATGCATCTTTTCCAGATGATCCAATCGAAAACATAAATTACTTAACCCCACCCATCCGTTTGTCTCAAGAGGAACGTGAACAAGGATCACAAGACTTGATCGGTTCCAAAAGACGATCTTCAAACATCCGGGAGATCGGTGAAGAAGAAGCCAAGGGAGTACATATCTCCTTTCCTAATCCCCACTAGCCGCCCGCAAGTACCATTGGCAAAGGCTCTAGCTCTGAGGAACAAGATTGCGTATGATGAGAAGCTGAAAGATTAATCACCCTCATATCATTGTTGCAATCCTGTATACATCATTGTTGCAATTAGGTTCATATATTTTATGATTTTTTTCTCTTTTTTCTAAAACTGTTTTTTTCATGCAGGTCGACTCTGATTGATTTCAGCATCTTTTGCTCTTTTGATGGCACTGATCTACTCACCACTTTTGCGGATGACAAGCACGGCGACTCTTCTCGTTTCTAGATTTCCTTGTTCATTGTCTCCCATTTACGATGATATTGTGCACAAGGAGAATTCAATTGGATATAGGCTGTTCCTCACCACTGGCTTCTTTGTGAGTTTTTATTGAACCCCCATATAACAATTTTTTCTTGTTTTTGTTTTTTTCACAGTAGCTGTGTGTTTTTTTTTGTGCTTAACCTTTTTTTTTTTTTTTGCTCCAGCACTTGGTAAAGAGCATTGATAGGGTCTACGCAGATGATGGAAAAACTGAGACTGCAGAGTTCTCTGTATTAAGACAGCACCTCGAGAGTGAAGCGGAGCATTATAATGATCTAACCAAAGCAAAGCTGGTTAGTATGTGTTTTTTCTTCACTGGCTTTTTTTTGCTCTTTGTTTCTCTCTTTTTTTATGTAAATGGTTATAGAACTATTCATTACAAAATAACCAAGCAAAGTAGCCCATTGAAAATCTTTTTATTTAACCATGTTGCAAATTGCCCTCAGTCCTGTTGCAATTTGTACACAGTTGGTGCAAAAACCAGCAACCTCTCCCCCCTGTTCCTTTTTGTCAACTAACTGGTGTGCTATTTTTTCCTATGTTAATCATGTTGCAATTGTGGTACTATATATAGTTACAAATTGTGTATCACTACAAATTAACCAAGCAAAGTAGCCCACTGAAAATCTTTTATTTAACCAGGTTGCAATTGCCCCTGAGCCCAGTTGCAATTTGCACACAGTAGGTGCAAAAACCAGCAACTTTTTTTTCTCCCCCCTTGTTCTTTTTTTAACTAACTGATGTGCTATTTTTCCTATGTTAATCATGTTGCAATGTGGTACTCTATATAGTTGCAAATTGTGTATCTGTACAAAATAACCAAGCAAAGTAGCCCACTAAAAATCTTTTTAATTAACCAGGTTGCAAATTGCCCTCAGTCCTGTTGCAATTTGTACACAGTAGGTGCAAAAACCAGCACACTCTCCCCCCCTTGTTCTTTTCCAAACTAACTGATGTGCTATTTTTTCCCTATGTTAATCATGTTGCAATTGTGGTACTTATATAGTTGCAAATTGTGTATCACTACAAATTAACCAAGCAAAGTAGCCCACTGAAAATCTTTTATTTAACCAGGTTGCAATTGGCCCTCAGTCCAGTTGCAATTTGTACATAGTAGGTGCAAAAAAACAGCAAACTCCCCCCTGTTTTTTTTAACTAACTGATGTGCTAATTTTCTATGTTAATCATGTTGCAATTATGGCACGTATATAGTTGCAAATTGTGTACAGTAGTTGTAGATGCCAAAACCATTTTCTTTTTTGTTTTTTTACTGAACTGATGAATGATACTATTCTTTTGTCAGATATTCATGCCAGTTTGTGATGGGGACCATTATTTTGTCTACTGCATCAATCAAGTTCACAATCGGATCGATATCCTGTACTCAATCGACTATGTTTGGGGGGACACTAGCCCCGATAGACGCCATGGTCCAATTTTCGACAAGATCCCCATCATAAGTGCTGCTTTCCAGAAGGTCACCAAGAAAAATTTCCTCAAATCGAGAAATGGAGCAGGCCATTTGTTGATGTTCCAAAAAACAAGCCGGGCCAAGCGATCGCATGTTTTTCCTTTGGAAATATATGGAATTTTGGGATGGCAACAAGCTGAACATCGATATCAATCCAGTGAGCATTCTTTTTTCTTTTTACTTTTTGCCCCACACATTTTTTTCCCTATGATTTTTTTCCTACATTCTAAACTGTTTTCTTTTTTTGTGTTTTTTTTACCCTCTGTGTTTTTCAGTTCAAGGGCATGATTTACTGAGGGGTAGAGCTCATGCACTACTTGCTGTTCCATCCATCGAATCAGGTTGAACTTCCCAACGAGCTCGGCGTTTATCGTATTGGCGGAAGGAAAATCAATCTGATGTGTGATAACCATTGTCGATCTTGAGCATCAATGGACATTGTTGTGTGTGTCTTAAGTAGCGTCGGTTCATGTGTATATCTTGTGTTGGAAACAACTTGCAAAGTTTTTTTTCAAGCACTTTGTGTTGTAAATAGTTTAAATACCGGTTGTAATCGGCACCTCTATAGTGATGATATCTTTAATGAAAATGCAGCAAGTCCTTTTTTCTATGTATAACATGGTTTTTTTCGATTACTACATTGGGTAATATTCCATAGTTGCAACTAGGTCAAATACAGCAAGTCTTTTCTCCCCCTCCCATTAGCAGTGTTGCAATTCATCATACAACTAAGTCGCAGTCAGTCTACATTAAGAGTTGCAAACGGTGTGCACTAAGGTTTGCAACATGGAATACATCGAGGTTTTTGCAGTTTTTAATCTAACTTCTTCTTACGTTTTTAAAACGGGTATTATGGCATAGTTGCAACTAGGTCAAATCCAAAGTTGCAAATTGAGTACTACAGGTAAAATGACCAACAATTTTTGACCTTTTTTTTTCTTCAAGCACTTTTTTTGTGGTTGTAAACAGCAAATCTTTCTCCCCCTCCCATTAGCAGTGTTGCAATTCATCATAGATCTAGGCTACACTCAGTCTATACTGCTTGTTGCAAACCGGTGTACACTAAGGTTTGCAACATGGCATACAACAGGTTTTGCAGTTCTTTTTTTCTTTTTAAAACTGGGTAATATGCCATAGTTGCAACTAGGTCAATTCCAAAGTTGCAAATTGTGAACTACAGGTAATATGACCAACAATTTTGACCTTTTTTTTTTCCAAGCACTTTTTTTGTATTTTTGTAAAGCAGTTTTTAAACACCTAGTTGCAAATGGCACCTATGTAGTGATGACATATATAATAAATACAGCAAGTTCTTTTTTTTGTGTATAACATGGGTTTCTCATATGTGCCATAACTTTTTTTTCAAATTTGTTTTTTGTGCAGCAACCTATGCAGTCAATATTTTTTTTTCCACATGCACTATACTCTGCCTGTTGCAATTCATGGTGCAACTAGGCTGCAGCCGGCCCACATGTATAGATTGCAAATGGTGGGCACTAAGGTTTTTGCAACATGGCATACAACAGAGTTTTCTGCAGTTTTTTTATCTGTTTTTTTGTGCAACTGGTAATATGTCATAGTTGCAGCTATGTCAACTCCAAAGTTGCAAATGTAGTATATGAGGTAAAATGACCAACAATTTTGACCAACTTTTTATCAGAGACAACAACAAGTAGCAAGCATTTAAAAAAACAAAAGAACAATGTGTTTCAGAGATGTAATAATATAATTTATAATTTTATACACATGTAAGGTATAATCTGTAGAGTTAGTTTCTATATTCTAGGACATGCCACACTATTTTTTACAGCTATTTTCAGAGATGCTTCCCTTTGGCCGCCCTCTCTTTCTTGGAGTATTCGCTTTTTTTGTCGTAGCACTCTTTTCTGAGGCGCATTTCTGGCCGCTTTGCTTCGATCGGGGTTCATCGGACAAGTTGTGACGTAATGTGAACCTCTGACCCCACACCCGCTGCATTCTTTGTTACCGTAGTTTTCTTTGTCATATGTGCTCAATGGGTTACCATCACGTGGGGGCTCAACTTGACTTTTCCTCTTCTTCCCTTTGCCTTTTGTGCGTGCTACAGGGGGCTCAATCAGCAACATTCCATCATTCAACAGCTCCGATGATTGCTGCGATCCGGTGGTAGCGTTAGCAGCTTGCTCTGGCGACGATAGTAGATCTGCCGGGTGACCCACTTGTCGTGGTGCCACCATTAGTAGGGTCTGCTGCCATCGCCCTTAGGTCAGTAGCCGCCGGCCCACTGCCTTGCGATTCATGCTCGACGCTTCTTTGAAACATTTCAATCCCCGGGATGATCTTGTCCAGCTGCCTATTTGTCTCTTGACAAGCTCGATCTGACCTACTTCCTGCCCTTCCTAGTTTCATTAACTTAGGTAGCAATTTGGACATCCGCGTCCCGCTCTTGGCTTGTTTGTTGGACTAATCCGCACGCCGTCATGCCTATCCCATGGAACTTCAAGCCTTGCAAAACGAGTGTACCTTTTCCGGATGTACTTCTCTGGGATTTTCCTGACTTGAAGGTGGGTGAAGGCTCTTATAATATGCATGCAGAATAGCCCTGCAATTTGTTGTTTTAAAAAACAGAAGCAACAAATGTACATGTCAGAAGTTTTGCAATCATATATATGCCACATGTTGCAACTGTGAGTCTTTTGTGGTTGCAATTGGTTATGTTTTAATTGATTTTTCCCCCTCCAGAAAATCTGCTGCATACCTGTGTGTTCCCATTGCTTGCATTCACATCTATACTCTCCAGTGTCTTTATTTGCAACCACCCTGAATTCATGTTGTGCCCAGCAGAAGCTCCCCCCCCCCTTTGTTCATGCTTCACTAACCAACCACTCCTCACCTGTGGGTCAGGATCAGGGCGAATGACAAACGCCGTGCTATTATTGTACTGCTTCTTGTACTCCTGGTACACAGCTCTTGTGTATACTCTGCACAGCTGCTCATCAAATTTTGCTTTGCAAGCCCGCACCACCTCAGCCTGTTATGTTTTTGCAAATAGAATATGTAATGTGTTGCAAATGGGATACAGCAATCATTGCAAAATGCCATAACATGTTTTTTTTACCTGTGCATAATGTGACTCGCCTGCGTCCATATGGTCAGCATGTTGCAGTGAGTCCAACATTCTTCTAGCAAACATGTTCAGGCTAGTGCTTTCATTAACATAGCCAACTTTGAGCACTCTGTTTTGGCTTTTCGATCGTTGTGTCGATGTCATCCTTCCACAATACATCCCCTTGAAATAAGCAGCTATCCACCTCTCCCTCTTATCCCATAATGCTCTAATGGCAGGATTATCAGCAATGCCACACTCATCAACTAGCTTCTTCCACTCAACCTCAAATTGCATCGGGCCCAATGGGTAGTTTATCAATGATTCGAGCCTTTCCTTCAAGTTTCTATCCTTATGCTCGGTGTACAGCTGGTCCAACTCAAACTCCCAGGGCCTTACTATGTGCCAGCGGTAGTTTCGGTGTTGAGACTTGAGAAACACCATCTCAATCGCCACTTTCATTGCTGGGTCCTCGTCTGACAAAAGACAGAAAACAGGGGGGAAATAGGATTAGCAAAAACATAGCGGCTGTACGTAGCAAAATTAGTTTTTTTCAGAGGAAGAAGAAAAGGTTTACCCGTCAGGATAACATGAGGCTCCCGCCCGCTCATACAGCTCTTGAACGTCTCGAACAACCACTTAAATGATCCGATTGATTCATCATCAACCAAAGCCTGTGCGAAGGTCACATTCTTCAAGTTACTGTTTTCTCCAACAAACATTGCCAGGGGCATCTTTTTGCTGTTGGTTTTATGCGTCGTATCAAAGGTGATAGCATCTCCAAAATCTCTGTACTCAGCTCTCTGGCTTGCATGGCTCTAGAAGATGTTCTTGATCACCCCGGTCTTTGGATCTGCATCCACACTCCAATAGAAATATTCATTGTTCTCCTTGCATTCTCTGAAGAATTGCAGAAGCTTGTTAAGATCATCTTCTCTTTCCTCCCTAGCCTTTGCTGCCTTCCTGCGAACAATTAAATAATGCATTGTTGTAACTGAGACATGTGACATGTTGCAATTCTGGAATGTAACATGTTTCAATTCAGTGTAAAGAAGGCACATCACAGTTCTTAGTCATATATGTTTATGGTTTTTTTTTTTTTTTTTGCAATTCAGATATGTGACATGTTGCAATCCTGAAATGTGAGATGCTGCAATTCAGTGTAAGGAAGGAAAATGAGCACATACATGTTCTTCACATCCTTCTCGGTGAACCCCCACATGTGGCGCCCGTCATACAGATCTGCCATCACGTTCAGCGCTGCCTGATGTGGAACTCCATTCCTTGTCATTATGTTGAACAGGTCACTAATCCCTTCCGCCATGCTCTTGTGCGCGTGCATGTACCTTGTCATCCTTGGAGACAGTTCCAGCTTGTGATTGTGGGCTTCGTGCACATGATCAAAGAACCAGAAACCATGCTTCACTTGCTTCTTAACCTTCACATATGCCGGGCAACCGCATCTCCTCGATCCTTTTTCTGTTTGCGCTTCCTCTTCCTTGTTTTTGCTCTCACACTTGCCCTCCCTGTTGCAGACCCAATGACAAGTCTCCTTGCTTGTTCTTGCTGTCCTCAGACTGAACCCAGCAAGCTTCGCATAATCTTTGTAGAACGTGTACGCATCATCCTTTGTGGAGAATTGCTGCCTCACTCTTGGCACTAACATAGCTGGTATAGTTGGTTCCGACGGAAGGAAAAGCGAAAAAGAACATGTGGGATATTTTAATTTTTTCAAAATCAATAACATTCAAGAATCACAAAGCCTTGTTTGCAATCCCTACTACATTACTGTTGCAACCACCATCATATATATGTTGCGTTAGGTGTTTTCTCGGTTTCTCACATGCTAGATCAGCTAACCCTAATTCCTTTTTTGTTGCAATTTTAGTTGCATCCAACACACAAATCATAGCACACAACCAGTTTTCATGTTTTATTTTTTTTTTGCAGTTGTCACCACATCCCTGTTGCAATTAGGTTTTTTTTTTCATACGCATTGTAAAAAGCCCCACTCACAGGTCCATTGGGAAAAATCACGAAGCCTTGTTTGCAATCCCTACTACATTATTGTTGCAACCACCATCATATATATGTTGCAGTTAGTTGATTGTTTTTGAAAAGGTGAAGCTCGTTCTTACCGGGTAGAACATCTGGGTAGCATCTGGGGTGATCATGTACCCCGGAGCCAGTGTCGCCGGCGGCGTCAGCGTGGTAGTGTGGTGGAGGGGTCGCCTGTAATTGATGATATTGGTGTCGCCGATGGAGCAGCCTCTCTCCGATGAGCTTGGATGAACGAATCTATCTTCTCCTTTGCCAGCCGATGGATCACGCCGGGCGAAGCGGCCCAAGATCGACGAAGCGACGGCGGCGTCGCCCCAATGTCGGGGCCTGGACTCGGGGAGGCGGCGGAGGTGGCGAGTGACACATCATCGACGAGCGACGGCGGCGTCGCCCCAATGAAGAATGCGGGTCGCGGGGAGGCGGCGGAGGCGGACCGTGGCGAGGAGCGTGGCGTCCCTCGCGACGGGCGCAGCCGCGAGGGAGGGTGCGGGAGCGAAGGCGGCGTTGGCCCCATCTCGAACGCTGTCCGCCGCCCGATTGGCGCCAAGGGATCTACGAGTTGCAATTTGTTGCTGCCCCGCGCGATTGGTGGTGGGGGGATGGATCGCGGACACCCCGCGTCGGGAGCCGGGCCCGCGGTCGGATCGGACACCAGCATCGGGAGCCGGGCCACGCGCGGTCGGATGGGGGGAGGAGGAGGATGAGCCGGGCCACGGGTGGTCCGCTTTGCGTGGGGCGGGGGGGAGGGAAGGCGGGCTGGGGAGGGAGGGCGTGGGCCGGGAAGGGGGGTAGGAGTGCAGGGTCTGTGCATTTGCTATAGCAAATGCACCTTGTTGCATTTTAGCCTCGTCGTAATATATATATATATATATATATATATATATATATATATATATATATATATATATATATATATATATATATATATATAACTGCTATTAACCATACAACACTGTAAATAGATATTTAGCGCACCAGGTTCTTGTACCTCCCGTAATCGTAAAGGGGGCACCAGCAGCTCTCCCCATTGACCGTAAGCATTCCATTGGCAAAATCAAGGACCAACAGAGAGTAATCCGCAACTGTAAATCAAGATCCCACGCTTGTAATTGGAAGTAAATACCTTCATTTTACCTTATATAAATAACTCATATTAACCCTAATTACTACACCTCATTTCTCTCTCCAGTCATCCTGCGGCGGCGCTTCCTGTATCAACATGTAGCCCCTTCTGCTAGAGTGCATGAGAGAGGAGGAGGAGTGATTGGTGAGGAGGAGGAGAAGAGATTGTTGTCCTAATCGGTGGTCAAGAATTGTTGTGGTAGATCTCTCTGCTCCTCTAGCTGTCAATATGGTATCGTGATTGTTGTCTCTGCTTCTATATTTGCTATAGTCTTCTCGATGGTTTCCACCGCAGTGCTCACCATTGTAGTTTCTATTATCATGGTGGCTATTGTATTGTCCATTATGCATGGACATGTGGCATGAATTCATGGTGGGTGCCCATGGATAAATAGTGAGATATATAGTTCCCACCTATTTTTTCCCCGTTTAGAGAGATATGCTCGTCTATAGGATATACTCACTCTTAACAACATTTTACTCTCTCGACATCTATCAATGCAAACACCAAGTGAGAGGGCCAAACTGAGGATAAAAACAGAGGGTAAAGGTCTGGTTTTTGGCCCCGCATCACTCGTCTCGAGTCATCGTAGTAGCTGCCAAAAAAACATGGCAGTTCGTTGGCCATGCGCTTGCTTGGGCACTTGTTAAGCTTGGGCTGACGACACCCAAAGCCAAAGCCCCAGACACGTAGCCAGCTGCGTGCTTCTGGCAACAATTTTTCTCCGGTTTCGTTTGATGCAATCGTAGTTTTTTTCCTGAGCACATGCATGGTTTGCTTTTACGACAATTTCGATCTGATCCGATCCTGTTGAGTTTTGAGGCCTGGATAATGGTGCATGCATCCAATCCAAGTTGAGGCACACGAGCCATAGCTGAGCATTTCAAGTTCGGAGCATTATGTATATATATATTCAACTTGAAGTCCCTGCAAACAAAAGTTCATGCATCGATGGGTGTGGGTCAAAATCCATCCAAACCTTTCTAAACCCACCCATGCGCAAACCCATTCAACTTGAAGTTCCAGCATACAAAAGTTGAATGTTTTCCACTGAAAAATGCTAGGGAAATCGAGATGATCTGTCGATGGTTCCGTTCCACTTCCACGGACGGTAAAAAGGCTGTATAGACAAGACTGCCTCCTTTTCACTACCGTTATTGCAAGGATGGTCAAGCCAACCACGCATGTGCGTTTTGAAATTTTCTACGGCCACGGTGCTCAGGTAAGTGATTAATATGATATCAAAACTTTATATTAGTTTTCAATCATCTTAACGACGACAAATGACAAACCTTTAAACTAGAAATTGGTAGATCTAATTAAGAGCTAAAATTTTTTTTATACACAAAGTATCTTTATCTGACACTATACCAAAAAAATATGTTTAAGTTTATGCGATTAAGTCATTTTGGTTTTTTAGGTGCATAGCTTTTGCTATGCATCTAGGTATATACTTATATCTAGATACATAGCTAGTCAAACCTACGAATCTATAAAAGCCAAAACAACTTGCCGTTTGGAATAGATGGAGTATTAGTTTGAAGATATTAGTTTGAAGAGTACTAATTATTAGTTTATGAGCGGATAAGAGAGGTGGAGCCAAAAAATTAAGAAAAATTATGGAGTAAAAAGCCAGACACCCTATATGTTAAGTAGTTGATCTAGAGAGAATTATCTTGTGTTTGATCATTCTGGGAGCAGCTGCAGTGACGTGTGATGCTGAGTTTATTAACTCTGTACTTCCGTACGCACTCCAGGAGTCGTTGGCATATTGTTCTGGCACACGGTACCGGCTTCGGGGGAAACCAGAAACGACAAAGCACTACAACTACTTGATGATGCATGTATGATACCAGATTCCAGTCGTTGCCTGGTGCTTGGACATGATACATACTCCCTCAGGCTCCTAACATAGACGAAGTTTTTAATTTAGACACGGAAATTAAGAAAAAAGTGAAAAATGCACTCCCTTCTTACTTATAAAACTTGATGTTTTGGACAAGATTTAGGTCAAATATTGAAAACATAAACTATCAATAACTTTTAAAATATTTAGTTTGAAAAGGTAAAACTTATATGTATAGATTTACCTTGAAACCTACTTTTATAAAAATAATTTAATTTTTAGTTTTTCTTATATATTTTAATGAAAAATAATGGATAAAATTAGGTTCTAAAGACTGTGTCCTTGTCCAGAACGTCAAGTTTTATCAGTATGGAGGGTGTATTGAAGAAGAGATAGAGAGAAATATAGATAATGTATTGAGAAAAAAAAAAATACACGCTCTGTTCCAAAATAAATGCACGTCTCGCTTCACGAGAAGTCAAACTTTTTTTTTTTCAAATTTGCTAAAAATATAGGAATTAATATCAACATTTGTATCTCTAAATAAATATATTATGAAAGTATATTCCATGCTCAATCTAAATATATTTATTATGCATCATAAATATATAATAGTATGTTTTTGTATAAATTTGATCAAGCTTTTTAAAAATTAGGCTCCTCGAGAATCAAGACGTGCATTTAATTTAGGACAGAGGGAGAACATTAGAAGAAGAGAAAGGTACACTAAGAAGTCAGATGTCCAATATTTTGATTCTTAGTGGCTGCTTGGACAAAATAGTATTGTCACTATATATAAATACTCATGCTATTTTAGTCTCAAACTTTTCTTTTCGGCTAAATTTTGTCTCTCATCCTATGTGACAAGCCGCACTAATATTCTCCGTAGCTGAAACGACAAATATCAGGACTAAAATACTCACATATAACATTGAGCCCAATTAAAAGACAAAGTTTGATAACTAAAAACAACCATTTTAAAAGTCGAGGAAAAATTAAATTTGGAGCCTTGTCCCATTGACGAAGCAAATTAATTAAATAACTATTTTGCCTTGGACAGGGAAACTGCTAATCAGTTTATGTATAAAAGAAAGTATCTGCTGTTTGATTATTGTTCCCTCATCTGCAGTGACGTACTGCGTGTGAACTGAGAGTCTAGTAGTAGGAGTAGCTCTATCTGTAGTCTGTACGTATTCGTATGCACTCCAGTATATACAATTGGGTTCCTAACAACTTCCTACATATTCAGTGATGCATGCATGATTGCAGATTTTTAGTATCCGATTCCGATCCAGTCGTCGCTGCTTGGGACATTCTTGTTGCGTGTGGTTGATAGCTCTCAGCAGTAGTAGGTGAGCGCAAAAATTTTAAAAATAAAAAGGAAAATGTTGTTTATACAACTTGATAATTTCTCGTTACTGCTTGCATTGGACCATGACTACTGTCAGGCTGCTGTCAGCGTAGGGTTAAATGTATACGCTATCTCTTCCCACCAACACCAACTTTGGCAACTTGTTTGGACCAATCGAGTATACATACTGTCAGCGTATATACTTATATAAACAAGGGAATTTAATTTCTTATGATGCTTGCGGCCGGTTCTTGCATCGCACTGGTAGGCGCCACAACTGCTTTTCTTTTTCTTTTTTTTTTGCTTCCTTCTAATTTCTACTAGTATAGCTAATTCGTTCTAGTGTCGGCCAACAATACTACAATACAGCATGCATATATAATGTTAATGTCCGTTGATGCTAAAAAGAAAATGTTAATGTCTGTTGCAGTTGCAGCAGTCCCTACCACTCCAAGCAACAACGAGCACCTCCCTCTCGTCGTTGAGATTCCATTCCGGGTAATAAGCTAATTTGAGTAATGAAAAAACAAGCGCTTCAATTAATTTCTCCTACTACGCTATGATCATCTGCTGGAGCCAATGCAATGCAATACAATGTAAAGATTTGTGCTGGCGAGAGGGTGGATATGGAGGATCACTAGCTAGTAGAACGACGGGGACGACCAATCCGCGGGCGAGATTCCATCTACCAGCAGATCCCGGCCGGCCCAGCGGCATTTGGATCCCAATTCCTTCCATGTGAGACACGAGCTACTAGCAAGGATTTTTATTCCTACTGTACGTATTATACACGGGCTCGGCCGGACCACAAAACTAAACTTCGATGCCATCCGTGCCAGTCTGCAGATCACAGCAGGATGCCATGCTGATGCACTCAATGCGTCGCTTCCGTTTGATTTATTAGCAAGATAGTCACTGGTAGATGGTCATGGTTATAGATGTGCAACGGCCCGGCCCAGCCTGTGGCACGGCACGGGCTCGGCAGGGTACGGCAGGCCACCGTGCCGTGCCACTCCGGTCCATCGTGCCTGGCCGCTGGCCCAGGCATGGCCTATCGAACCACTTTCCGTACCGGGCCAGCTCAGAAAGTACAGCCCTTTCAGCAACTCGAACCGATCCAAAGCCTGCATCCAAGTCACTAAAGCGCCGCCGCCGCATCGTCACGAAGGAGGGAGGGCCGCAGGGGCCGTCGCCGCGCTCGAGATTGGCTCCTGCGGTCTGGCCGCGCGTGGGGGCAAGGAGGAGGATGCAGTCGCATCGGCTGCCGCCGCGCTTGAGGCTGGCTCCTGCGGGGTGGCCGTGCAAGAGGCGTGGAGAAGGAGTTGGCCACCGTTGATGGTGGTGCGAGCGTGCAGGAGCAGCCGTTGTCGCGGAAGGCGAGGAGGAGGAGGAGCGAGTCGCGACAGGAAGCGCGTCGGCGAGGCAGCACTAGGATGTGGAAGAGGTGCGTTGGGGATTCGACGCGATTTTGCGAAGAGAAGGAGTGGTCTGCAGGTGGCGACGTGGATCGGGATGGAGAATAGGGAAGTGTTGGCCAAGTGGTCTGTGGGCAGAGGCGGAACCTGGGGGCCCGGCAGGGGTCGTGGCTCCCCCAAAAAAAAACAATGAACTTATTTTTTACCATGGAAAAAATAATTTTTCATAAAAAATTCAATAGAAATTCAATTTTTCATCAACAATTCAATAGAAATCCAATTTTTTTATCAAAAATTCAATGATACATCATAAAAAAATTCTTCTTCCACCTATTTGCGATGTGTCTTTTATTGCTTGGCTCCCCCCTTATTTAAGAGCGTTGGTTCCGCCACTGTCTGATTAGTATGGGAGTCCTTAATTTTAGCATGTTTGGCCATAAAGATGTAGGCCTTGTAGTCTATTAGCGGGTTTGTACCGGGTAGATTGATATTTATCCAGCTGTGCCGTGCCGCTGCCGTGCCTAAGGATGGGCCTAGGCACGACCCTGTGCACCGGATAGAGCCAGCCCGTGCCCGTTAGTCACCATGCCGTGTCGTGCTCGTGCCGGGCTAAAATACCAGGCTTCGAGTCGTGCGAACAGGCTGTGGGCCGCATACTCATATATAGTCACGGTTAATCTACTATTTTCAGAATGGCGGTCCGCCTCCGTAAATCCACTAACAGAGCCTCCATTTGGTTTCTATAAAACACACGTCCTCTGATCCCTCTATTTCAAATTGTAACATATTTTGGCTTCTTTAATATACATAGAAGTTTTGCTATACAATTAATTATGCAGTATGTCTAAATACATAGAAAAAGCATTGTATCTTGAAAAATCAAAATGTTTTATAGTTTGAAACATGGGAAGCTAGTATGACACTTCTATATCGTTGGAGACAGTCTTCTGTCACTATATTTATATAGTTATCTTTATGTATAAGTATTTCAAAATCTTGTATCGAATATTTCAGCCCCTAAATAATGTTTTCAAATAAAAGAAGTTTCAGCTATAAAGTTTCAACATCATCTCCACCCGATCTTATTTGGAAATAAAAACTTTTATCAACAATAAAACTTGTAGATCAGGTTCAATGTTTCCTGCTGACTTAATTAATATGGAGAAACAATAAATTATTTTTTATACAACTATTTTTAGAGACGATACCCGTCTCTATTAATAGACGAACCCGTATCATAGCCTCCCCTGTTAAGAACATTTTTCTTTAAAAATCACTCTACAGAGACTGGTGTGCTAAGGCATCCGCCTCTATAAATCAGTGAGCAACAGAGACGGCTATCTAAGTATACCCATCTCTGTAAATGATTAATAGAGGCGGGCATTTGGCTTAAGGCCGCCTAATTATTTATGAAGGTGGTACCTAAATATGTCCCTCTCCATTAATCAGAGATACTACTATCTCATAAAATACTTTCTTTTCAGTAGTAGTGAGCAATGTTGTTCCCTGCACTTGACATTGTTGTTCCCGGCACTTGAGGAGATTCGTTATAATTTTAGTTGAAAGTCCAAACAGTACTCGTCGTGTATTGCGTCTTTTGATTCGTTGCCTGGGAATGGTGTTTGGTAACAGCGAAACGAAACAAGTAATGCCACTCCATCTGATAGCGCTCTTGCAACGTCTCGGTAGTCGGTCTATTATTCCGATGAATGATGATACATGCTGATCGATCGGCTCCCTTAATTTTATCAAAACTCTGTCGGGAGTAGTGGGTGTCCGTTTTTTTTTTTTAAAAAAAATGTTTTGAGTGAATAATAGGAATACGTGTCCCTATATGATATGGTATTCCTAGTTATTAATTCAGTTTGGCTGTTGCTTGCGCCGCAACTATTCGCAAGAAAAAATATAACAGGCGAGACGATAGCTAATACGGGAGTCCTTTAATTTCCTACTGCTTGTGCAAACGTAAGGTAGGCGACTAAAGAAATTGAAATTAATTATTGTGTACACACACATCAATTAATTATTTTTTCTAAAAAATACATCCATTTATTACCTTTTTATATAATCAACAAAAAAGAAATACGCCTTGGTTGCTTCAGGAATATGCCTACCTCACTCACTCCGGGAATATGCATGATATGAAAGCTTAGCCTGTTCGGCAGGACTTATAAATTGAAATAGCTGATTTTTTTGAGAGAAAAACACTATTGCAATGGTTCATAAGCTGAAACGGATGATTTTTTTTTAAAAAAAAACACTGTTGCTCTCTTTTAAGAGACACTGTTGCTCGAACGTCCATAGTCTCAAAACTTCTAAAAGCACATTTAGACGCCTTTATATTGAAACCGTTTACATCGATAACACAGGCAGAATGATTCTTTTTATGAAGAATATTTATCTGAGAAAATCTAGTATTTGTTTAAATCACAAATAAAAATGTTCTTTGACTTTTGCCGATGAGCCCGAGCGGCCGGCCACCTGGAGTCGCCAGGCGATGATGGTTCTCTGTTAGTGTTAGGTAGTGAACTGGATCAGTTTGAAAGGATCTGTTTGAATACTTTAAAGAGTATATAAATCGAGTTGATTTTGTTTATGAAGGATTCAACTTGTGGGGGGTCCGTACCTTCGGAAGTGTCCGTGTCACCCTCTCCGGCCTCCGGGCTTTGAGGTTGCCACGTCGTTATCTGCGGAGTTGTGTCATGTTCGTCGTCTGAACAAGTTCCCAAATAAAGCCATGTGAGATAGAAGGGAGACAGGAAGAAAGCAGTCTGAAGCAACCAGAGGGTGAGGAGTTGGAGAACTCACGAATGTGTTCTGACTGTATTCGAAGGAGCAATAGCCTTTGAAGTGTACGCTTTTGCTTATAATAGGTAGAAGCTGAAGCGGAAATGACTTATTTTGGTTTCTTTTTCGTAAGAGAAAAATACTGTTGGCTGATAAGTAGAAGCTTACTTATAGCAGAAGCAAAAATAAACTGTAGATGTCTTGTAATTTTGGAGGCCACCATTTGTCTCCATTAAAAAATACACTGTCTCTAGCTATTGAAAATAGAGTCAACATTATTTTTCTCCACCATTATATTCGTTCTCCTTTGTTCATTCGTCTTTACCTTTGAAGGGCAAGTAAACATCTCCTAACTCTTGAGTCAAGATTATTTAGGAGAAAGCTTTAGCGTGTGTTTGGTTGTGGAGTGGGAACTTCGACCGATATGTGATATCCTAGTCATCCCAGGAATTGCTTATGAGACATAGGGAATGACATGGTTCTCGTGAGGAAATATGCCTCTGAAATGCCATCCCTCATCATCCCTAGGACTCCAGCGAACGAAGAGGGACGAACGTTTGGCACGTGGGCGTGGGAAGGACACGTTCCTGTCGTGTACATGCGGGATGAATAGTAGAGGTGTTAAAGCCAGCAACGAGGTTGCCGGAGGCCACTGGTTGTGGCAGCGTGGTCGTGGTAGAGCATAGGAGGTGTCCACGGTCTCGGGACGAGGGGTGAGGGTAGGGCAAGCCAGTTTGCTTCAGAGTCTAATAGAAGCGACTCACATGACATGTTGCATCATTCCACTATTGTAGACTTAGAATTAAACGTGAAACAATGGATGGTATGGTCCTATACTCCTACGTACCGAACATGAGATAGGATCTTCCTATCCCTTAAAACTGTGCTTGGATTTATTCTATCCTACTAGTACACATCTCTAAACCAAACATATGCTACTCACCGCAAAACAAATAAAGTTGATTATTCATAAAAGTAAAAAAATTAATCGTTATATTTAACGGTTATAAATTGTAATTCAGTTTACTAAGTACTAAAGGTTATGTGCATCTCTCAGCTCAGATACTGGAGCTTTGACTCCTCCCTATCTCGGAAAAAGAAGTTTTCTTGGCCACGCCATAGCTAATCCGAAAGGATCACTATTATTATTACTTACGATGATGTCTTATCCGCAGGGAATTAAACTAGTGATGTCCAACAACCAGTGCTGTAGTGATGTCCGTATTATGTGGCATGGGAATAATCATAATCTTTGCCTGCAACCGAGTATCTCACTCAGCAAGTTGATTATTGACTACTCCCTACGTGACTAAATAAGTGTCGCTTCGTTTTCCGAGAAACAAATGCCGATAATTTCAATAAATAATAAATATTATCGATTAATATCATAATTAGTATCATCAGAAAGATCTTTGTATCTAGTTTTTTAATAAAATTATTTGAATATATAAATATCGCATGTATTTTTTACAAATCAAATCAAACTTGTGGCACGCATTCCACAGCGATATCCGGCTTTGTTCAAAGTAGTCATGCTGTTTTTCCTATTAAATAAATAAATAGAAATATGAGACAGGTTTGTCGTGTCCAATTGCAGGCTGGATCGGCGACGACCGAGTCGGATTGGTCACGCCCTGCTGAACCGACAGGTCCGGCTGGGCCCGCTTTGCAGGCTGGGCTCGTTCAACGGACAATAACAATAACAAATAAATAAATAAACACATTCTTGTACCTAAAAACAGAAAAAAAATCACATCCTAAATCAGAATCAGCGCATTAAAATCTCAAATGTCGCGAATGGGTCTGTGGTCCAATGGTAAGACTGTCCAGTGGGACGCTACCCACCAGGAATCAAATCCTGGTGCTTGCACCTTTCCTGGAATTTTTCAGGATTTATCGGCGTTATGCTTTAAGTGGTAAGCGACGTTCCCGTCGACGACGAGGCGCCAGTGGTGACTTCGGGAATCTCCAGATCTGCCGGCTTAGTCCTTCGGAGGTGCTCATAGGGGTAGGGTTTGCGTGCGTGTGTTCACAGGGATGAGTGTACGTGCGTGTTGTGAGCGTCTGCGTTGTACTGTGTAATTCTCTCAAAAAAAAAAAAAATCTCAAATGTCATATATCCTATTCTCTGTGATTACCCCCTTTAGTTCTCAAATGGGTTTGTGTGTAGAAGTAAAATCAGTCCTCGAGATTTGTAGTATCTAGTGAACTAAAAGTTTAGGACCAATCCCTTCAATTCTGAATTCTGATCATAGAATGAAATGATATGAGACCTTGACAACTAGTAATGAGCACATCAAAGATACAATCATGGGGTGTTTGGTTGGTGGAATGATATGGTCCATCACCATCTCACTCTCTAGTTTTTTTTTGTTTGGTTCGTGAAATATAATGATCTATGATCACTTATTCCTCGCACGCTAATAATTAGTGCTACTATGAGAAATAAGACTACTCCACCAAATTCAAGGAATAGACTACTCATGATGCATCGTTCCATATACGACAAGTTGATTGTTCAAACCAAGCAAGCTCTTAATGCCATGCTTTGACACGAAATCCCTAGGATGACCGCTCAATTTTTGTAGAGATATATGAAAACCTATCCATCTCCTTGGTTGAAACCCTTGGAGGCCAGCGCACCTAGGAATGTTTTAGGATTGACACGTCCACACGAAAGAGATAAGGCAGTTGCCAAATAGTTGGCGTAGGGTCGAAAAGCCTTTTCCCAGGAGCAAGTCGATTACAAATCAAACCTGCATATATATAGCCCTAATTAAATCCTAATTCTGGATTCACCGAAACTAGCTAGGTGACCCTATTTGGCTTATATTCATCGGATGGTCTAGTTAATTGGGTTTGTCTGATGCTAACAGTCCCATCAGCCGATTGTTAAACCATTCAACCTCCTCCTGTGCTTGTATTTTCTTTCTTTTTTTTTTCCTCTTAAATTCATGTTGTAACATTTGGACTCCTGGCATATTCGAACGATAAAACGACAAGACTGGGTTGTTATATGGTATAGTACCAATAAATAACTCACTCTTCCGCTGGTGCATGGATGGATTGATGTTGTTTTATTAGCTACTAGATGACGCATGGCTAGCTCCAACGGTCTGTATATAATATTTGAGCCGTAGATGCCAGTTTTGGTATGCTTCGTACCGAAGTTTGTTTGCAGCTTGTCCTGAATACTCACTCTGTCTATAAAATAACGTAATTCTCGTTTTTTAAAGTCAAATACAAATATAATACAAATATCTATATCTATGATACAAAATAAATATCATTTACAAAAATGTATTTTAATAGTAAGTCTAGTTGGTGATAAAATAGCAATACTATTCATTATAAACTTAATCTAATCAAACTAGTTTGACCTGTATGTAACCCACAATTAGATTCTTTTATGGACGGTGAGAGTCCTAGCAAATACACCATCAGGCGGTTCACCTGCACTTTGCACCTACCTGCGTCGGTTGTTTTTACTGTTTCTGTTTTCCTGTGATTTTTTGGCCCATCAACCATTAAATAAGAAAGTTTGTAACAAGGATTATCAAATTAAAAGAGAACTACAATGAGTTTATAATAACCCCTCGACGTCGCTTTTGTTAAGGCTGGCGGAACACCCGCAACTAAAAAATTAAAGAGCCATGGATGGTATGTTCTAATAAAAGCCTGCACATATGCAAATGTAGATCTTTGTGAAACAGAAGTAACATCTGATCCGGCTACTGTTCCAACCAATATAGTTAACTTTTCTGAGATGATGTATTTCTAATAAGAAAAATGGTTATACACTTATCTGTCTGATATTTATGGAATCTGACGTCGTGTCCAACGCTATGACGTCATGGCCAACGCCACTTGACCAATGATGGTAACCATCCTGCTGTCCACAGAAAGTTGGAGTTGTTGCAGGGGTGTTTAATTCGCTCATCCAAAACTTTTTACCTATCACACTGAATCTATGGATACACGTAAAATAATTAATTATATAGATTATGATAACTTTGCGAGATAAATTTTTTAGACCTAGTTAGTCTATGATTTGATAATATGATGCTACAGTAAATATGTGCTAATGACAGATTAATTAGGCTTAAAAAATTTGTCTCATGGTTTTTTGTAATTTTTTTACTAGCAAAATTAACCTTGCGGTGCAATGGGTGTTAGTGTTAGTGATAATAGAAAGACCACCACATTTAATTTCACCATTTTTACGAGATGAAAACTGTCACACGTCGGATAAAGAGGCGGTAACAATTGGCGAGCCTAATAGGCCTACAACGGGCCGAAGGGGGACGGTGAGCGGCAGGCGGGCCCCCACATCCCGCCCTAGGGCGGCAAGCGCCCGCCGCCCCCTTGTGCCGTGCGGTGGGGGGGCCACGGGCCCTACCGCGGCTACCCCTCTCCAATCCCCTGAATTACCTTTTATTATTAGTTATTTAAAGAATTCAAATTAGGAAAACTGGAAAGTCCGTGTTCGATAAGTACTTTCCCATTAGAGTCCACTCGGGACTATAAATAATAGAGGATTGTAATCAGTTTAGATTAAGAAGTATTTGGGCAAGTCCCTTTATTCCAGTCTTCGCGCCTCTCCTTCCTCCCTCCCCTCCCTCGGCCGCCGCAGCGCCGCCCCGCCCTAGCCGCAAGCCATCGCCGCGCCGCCGCCCTAGCGGGTGGGGCGCCCCCTCCTCGTCCTCATCCGATCCACTAGGCCAATCCACCCTCCCCGCTGTGTGTTTTACAACCGGTATCAGACGATCAGGAGGATTCATAGATTGAATCTATGGTGGCCATTGTTGACTTCGAGAAGATGTTGGGCCGCTTCAACAAGAAGATCACGGCGAAGTTCGATGACATCTACGCCAAGATCGCCGACGTCACCGACCGCGTCAACATCGTCTCCACCAACGCGACCATGGAGAAGATGCCCGCGAATCCCACTCGCGGGAACGCTTCGCTACCGGTCAAGAACGGCGAGGGTCCGGATGGATCTGCTCGATCCCCCGCCAGTGTGTACGAACAATGCTTCCTCGCTTTGCTGGAAAAGAGCAAGGCGCCACCGGCACCGACGACGTCCTCTACGAGGGCGCTCGGATCAGCAGCTGTGGTCACAGCCGACGACGATAGCAAGTGCATGATGGTCATCGGCAAGCCGGAACGAGAGTGCAGGGAGGCACCCCGTTCTATCTCTACGGCATGATGAGCGGCGTTGGAGTTCACATCATGGTGGACTCAGGATCAAGCCACAGCGTGTGTTGACATTAGAGTAAAGAACTTCAAAAAACAGAGAGGATATAGATGAAAGTGTGTTGACAATAAAGTAAAAAACTTCTAGATTATCCCTAAATAATAAGTCTACAGATCACACTAATATACGCACTTTCATCTATAGTATAATCAATTCAAAAAACAGCATAGGGAGCATCAACTAGGGAGGATATTAAGACATAAGTCACCTCCTTCGTGACCTCGCTCTACTAGCCTACATGCGAGGGGTGGAATACAGAGGACTCAATAGACCTATACGTCTATGATCTACCATACTACCCGGCACGTCAGGATGCAATCGTAGGTATATATGATATCTAAGCACCACGCTTACATAATACATACCACATAACCCACTCGAGTATTGAATTAGGCGCTTTCCGAACATATGACTATAATCATCACCAATCATAACTATATCAAGAATGCAACTAGAGCAAACTAAGAACTTAATAAGTAGCAATATAGTAATTAAGAACAAAGTCATAAACAAGATACAAATTACCAATCTCTTGACTACAGATCGGAAGCTCCAAGCAAAACGCCCAACTCTATTTGAACCTTGTTAGCCTAAAACCTAATCTAGAACTTGAAGAACTGGAACTCTAATTTTAATCTCTGGAAACCCTAGCTTCTAGTCTAATCTTGACAAATGAATTGAGGCAAAACCCTGATTGCTTCTAGGGGGGTACAGGCCCATATTTATAGCCCGGTAGAGGAAACGATGGCCGTTGGATCAAACCGACTTCACGTAGGGCCAAGATTGATCCTCAAAGGCGGTGGACGAATACTCCAGAAGCTCGTAGAAGATGGTTGCAGGGGGTGCCGCCCAGCCCCACAAGTCAGGCCGGCCGACCCCATATGGTGTGCCCCTCGCTTCCGCTTCGTTCTGGTGTCTTCTAGATCCTTTCCTGAGTCCGTTGATGATGTAACACCCTAGGTGTTAAGCATGTATTAGGGCTTAATTAATTAACTCTAATCATCACTAAGCATGGCATGGTCATCATCAAGCATGAAACCCTAGGTTTCACCTCATCATTTCATGTGTTGCTTTTTAATTACTTAATTGCTTGCTTGCTTGATCAATTAGTTAATTAATTACCTTGTCAATTGCTTGTTCAAGTTGGATCCACATGCCCAGCACTTTGAAATATTTTGACAAAAATTTATTGCAAAAGAATTGGTGCAATTTGAAGCAAAAATAAAATAGTTTAAAAATTCCCTTTTAATGTCTTAATTCAAAAGGGATTTATAATTCAAAATCTGTTTTGAATTTGGACTTGACCCCAAAATGAAAAGTGTTCAGTTTGAAATTCTCTACAACTTTTATTTTGGTCATATTTCATGAAAATGCTTTTAAAATCACCAAAAAGGTGCATTTTGATCGGTTTTAAATTTAATTCAAAAAAAAGAAAAAGCACGGCGCAAACGGCCGGGCCGTTTTTGGCCCACTCCCGCCCACTGGCCCGCGCCAGCTGCGCCTGCGCCCTGCGCCCGCGCCGCAGAGCAGAACGCACGCGCCACGCGCACGCGCGCGCCCTGGCCGACACGCCGCGTGGCGGCCGAACTCCGGCGACGCTGGCCCCGCCCGACCACCACGCAGCGCATCACCATCCCCGCGCCCGCCTCTGCCCCTCCACACTCGCCACTCACTCTCTCGCGCACGCACGCACGCATGCAGCAGCGGCAGCAGCGCACCACCCGTGGCGCCCGTTGCCGCCGTGAGCACGCGCGCCGCCGTTCCACCGCCCACAAGGCGTGCTCCCCAAGACGGCCACAAGACGAAGCCGCCACCACTCGCGCTACCTCGCCATGCCACCAATTGTTGACGGTCCTTAAAGCCTATTTTATACCATCAATTATTACATGAATTAATATAAAATAAATCATAAAGCATAGTTGTAGGGTTTGATTCTAACGAGTTCCACGAGTTGTGTTGTTCTCGATCGTTTTGTAGGTATATCTAATTTTGCACAGAATAAAAATATCTCAAATGATGATTTGGAGTGCATCATTATGAAGAGCTCGTCGAGACGATCGAAACGGACATATGGTTTGCCCTATTTGGAGTCCGGAGTCAAAAGATATCAATTCCACACCGAAACCAACACTAGAAGACTCTAGAAGACACGGGAAGGCGACCCACCGAAGGAGGGGCCCACCTGCCTGAGGGGGTGGGGCCGGCCGGCGCCCACCTGGGGCCGGCCCACTGGGGCCCCGGCGCCCTCTAGAGCCCATTCGGGGCCCGCTTTGATGGACGGCCTCCTACCGCCTTAGGGTTTGCATCTCCACCGTTGCCCAAGTCGATTTGATCCAACAAATAAGACGTTCATCCCCAGGGCTATAAATAAAGAGGCGGACCCCCCCTCCCCGGAAGGCACTACATTATTATGGAGATGTAGAGGCGTCCCTCGAATGGATGACCTCTCACCTCTAGAGAATTAGGGCTAGACTTTCCAATATAGTAGATTAGTTCTAGTTGAGAGTTAGGGAGAGCAGAGCTACGCCTGGGTTCCGGAGGAGTCTTCGGAGGAGTCATCAGAGTTCTGGTATATCTTTGTATCTATTCTTGTAAGACTTATACTTTAATTTATTTTATCTTCTTTATTTACTTTTATGCCTAGCATTTAATTGGTTAGTATAGTTGTTATACTTTGGCATGGGATCTCCGCCTGTATCGGGTGCTCTAGTTATAGATTGTGACTAGAGTAGTAATCGGTAGTGTAGACATGGAGTCTAGGCTATAGATTACCTGAGGTTGCGCCCAATTCTTACGGTTAGTTTTGGTAGCCCCAGAGGTGACAACTCTGTTAGGCCTTCGTATTCCACCACATCGGAGTTGGTGTTTCATAGAGCTTTTGGCAGCCTTCCCCGACTACCTTCTTCCCAGTCTTATTCGAGAGTTGGAAAGGTACTACTGCTCCAAAGTGTTATTATGTGATTGCTTTATCTACCATGAATTAGTTATATAGAACCAAAGTAATAGAGAAGTATTTAGGAACCTTGAGCTCTCCCGTTGTCCTCTCACTTTAGCTATCTATTCTTTTATCATAGAATTCTCCTGTGTGTGTCATATATGCATAATTCCTATCATCTATCATTTACCCCCCTACTTTAGTCTAGTTGGTGTATTAAGTTAGTAGATACATGATGGTGAACTATCAATGTCTTTATTCATTGTTTCCCAGGGGTAAACTATAAATAACGATACCTGAAATACTCCCGTAAAATGCTACAATAGTTTTCTGTGCGCTTGCGGAATCCTTCATATTTTAGTTGTGCATAAGAAATACCAACAAGCATTTTTGACGCCGTTGCCGGGGAAATAATTGGCGTAAAGATTTTGATAATGATCTTGATATCTGCTAATCTAGTCTGCCACTAGCTTTAGTAGGATTACCCCTATTTTGTTTAATTGTGGAATAGCAGGATATCAACCGTTCCAACCTTCTGGTGAAATTCCACAAGAACAAGACATGGGAGATATTGAAGAACCCAGGGTGTCCGAACATTTATGATCCATCAACAATGAAGCCCTACCATCTTACAGGTATGTATAAACATTTATATATATTATTCTAACCATATGTAGATTGGAAAGAAAAGTTATCATCACATGAATTCCAAGTTCATCACATGTGACGAATAAAGACGCTGCGCTAATCACAAATACCATTATGATTCATGGTGAGTATGATCAAGAAAGATGAGAAATTCTTGCTCATAGACTTAAAATTTAATGAGTAGCTATCATGTTGCATTCCGTTGCATGTTTACTTTGAATAATCCATATGTATCCATTTTGTCTCCATATGTATCCACTTCATCTCATATCAAATCCCTGGCATGTTTAGTTTCTTGCACACATGTATGTCACTTGCATCTTTACTTGAAAAAAAAAAAAACATTCTCACCATACATGATCATGCTTTCATCTCTTTGAGTAAATCTCTATATGCTCCCATGTTACCTTTATCTATTATAGTATGCTTTGGTTTGGAAGTACTTGCCATACTTCCATAGGCTTTTAAATTGAGCGTGGTGCTTAGATTAAAATGCCTTTCTTAATTAAAACTAGACATGGAGTTTAGTTTGATTATTGAACTACAAATTATTATAGTAGACATTGGATATTTTGTTGGACTAACCCCTACAGGAAACTCTTAAATTCAATTCGGGTAAGTCAAGAGATGAACTCACATCAGAGATGAATCAAGGCATGTGATGAAGTCCAATAACTTTACACAAAAGGAAGACACAACTCATTCTCCATGGAAGAGTTGTAAGTATTAAAGTTTATTCTCTTAATCCTTTGTTGCAAGTTACCTTTGTCTTGAACCATATAAAAGTGTAGCCATCAGCAAAATTTGTTAGAAGAAATCTATGCTAAAGTAATCCTAAAAGTCTACCTTTTATTAGCATAGATGAAATTCGCATGAATTATATGGACCATAACCCATATTTCAAACTTGTTGCAATCCTTCGGGTATGTGTCCACTAACATTTATGCAGAAAAGAAAGAATAATTATCTGATCATGGTTCGAAACGAAAAGGAAGGAGAACAAGTGTATAGCAAGGACTAAGATGGAAAGAAATAGATAAAAGAACACTTCAACGCCTTCTACACTTTACCATGATAGTGGACCAATTACCTTGCAAGACATAAGGTATGTTTACCCAAGCCTCATGCAACTTTAAACTATATTCAATATCTTATACCACGTTGTTAATCCATACCTTATGTCATGCTTAATTTGCTAAAAGTTAAAACAATTTGGTTCACCTACATATTCTTGGTTCTATTCGAATAAATATCTTTAGTCTTTTGAACTTTTTTAGTCTATTATGAGTATGCTTCAAAATATTACTTAAACATTATAACATCAAAGCATATTTGTATAAGAATTTGGTTGTATATACAGACTATCCTCTCCTAAATAAAAATGTTTAAATCAGATTAGGAAACTTCATAAAATCAAATTAAGGTTAGAGGTATTCTTCAAAATTATATCTTCGCCTTAACCTTGTTTGAAAATTTAAAATAATGGTGAATCATTTAAAACGCGGACCATAAATTAATCTTTAACTCCTTGGCAAACACTATCCATACTTCAAATAAATAGTATGTTCCTTCGGGTATGTGTTGTCTACTAATCCCTTACAGAGAAGAAATCTGAAAGAGTGAGAAAAGAGCAAAACATATGAGACAAGATGCTAATGAACAACTCAAGATGCAAAGATGAAAAAGACTATTGAGATTCAATCTACCCTTTACCACATGGTGTCATCATGCTCTAGTAACAAAGGTAACATCTTAAAGGTAAGTGGTCATTATTTCCTCTTGATCTTGGAGTACACACCATAGCACCATTCTCTTGATCTCAATCTTAACCAAATGAGCTCAAATATGATATATCTTATTTTTGGAAGATTATAGTCATCATGTTAATCTTGATAACTTATAAAGATGAACAATCCTTCTATAGGTTAAGTAACTCTACTCCTTTATCTCATAAGCTTAAATGCTATATTTATACTTTTGATATTCTTATCCAAGATGTAAATGAATAATGTGAAAAGACATTAATCTTATTGTGTCTAAGGTTAGAGAATGAATAAATTTCTGGTTCTGTTGGTGTTTTTCTACCAATGGAGCCCATGCACTTGATCTCTACCTTGTTTTTATGAGCAGAACACACTTTAAGCAAAGTGTGGGGAGATTCCCCAAATTCTACAAGTGGGAGTTCTAAACTAGTAACAAGGATACACATAAGATTGGAGTCAAGATGCTAACAAAAAGAAAAGAAGAAGGTGGCACCACTATTGGAAGCGCCACTAGTGGAAACACCACCTCAATCCTTATCCTTAGGAGCAAACCGAAGTACTCAATCAACAAACCACTGCAAGGAGGAGTCCAGTTTGAAGGACTCAAAACATCGAACCCTCACCGTGAGGTAACATCGGTAGTTATCCATATTTACTTTCTTACATTGCATGATTTATTTTCTCTTAACCATATTTACTTTTCTACATTAGTATTGCATAGAATAAAAAAAATAAATAGATATGCATTAGGTTGCATTCATGCATCTTAAAAAAACTTTAAGCCCCATATGAAACCTTTGTAGTGTAAAAGTTATAGGAGTTCTCACTATGATGGCCTACAAAATAAAAATACATATCATGCATTTGTACTCTCTGCATATAAACCTATAAAATATAAAAATATTAATTAAGCATCCTGCTGCAATACTGTTATCATAAACATACTTTAAAACACCCAATCCTCTAAAATTGCTGATCATTAACTTTTTATCCTAATACCATTCCACGAGTTTTGGTGTTTTGTGAGAGCTTTCTGCAGGATGACTCCAAGAGTCAGCTCACCCAGGAATCTTTATCTTCATCACTCGAAGCATAGCTCTTCGATACACAGCTGACCTCTGTGTAAAAGAAGTAACTTCTTGGGTGATGAGATTGAAGTATTCCTAGCAATACTTGCTCTTATAAGTATGAGCTCCTCTATGAGGACTACTCAGCTTTAATGCTCAACTACGACAACATCCAGCTTGGGGGAGAGCATCCCCTAGTTATCAGATAAGTATACCTATGCGATTATTGAGTCTATCTTATAGTCATAAAATACCAAAAATATGTGGGCACATGAAGGTCCACGCCTGTAGAGTCTTTTGTGAGTCCATTAGTTAAAAGAAATAAAAAAAAGAAAAATAACAATCAAAACAAAATAAAAATACTCTAGCTATTTATTAAGGTGTGGTCATAGAGTGTGGTTACAGTTCTATCTAGTTGTTAAGAGTCAAATAAAAACTGAGGAACAATAAAATTTTGTATTGGAGATGATGAATAGTTGCTCTGCCGTAATTTCTTCCAAGTATCTAGTTTTCAACCTTAAGTTCCCCCGAGTTTTGGACATGACTGCTTTGATATAAGAATTTACTATGAACTTGAAACTTGTGGAGGCATATGTTTGAGCTAAATCTAGGTGATTGATGGATATGATATAAGAGAGTCTGAGTTGATATTTATCTTATTTCTAGCGATACTAAAGTTCTGGAGATTTTTTTTTTTTAAAATCTTACATGATGAGCTCTTGTATGACAAAGTTTGAATTCCTACCAAAGCCATACATGATATACATTTAGATTAGGAAAACCTTTGCTCATTCATGCTGCTTGCTTTGCATTGAGTTCAGTCAACCTTTATTGTATACCTTATGAGAGCCTTGTCATGCTTTTTAATCAAGATCACTTACACACTCCATCCACATATGCATTTCTCCTACTCTGAAAGTAAGCGCAATTATTTTCCACTTTCATTCAGATCCACCTTAAAATTGTTTTTCTTCTACACTAGAAGTAAAACACCAAAAAATATATATATATCCCATAGGACAACCCTTGTTAAATGCTCTAAGTTCTTATTGCTATCTCTCCAATTATCATATTGTATTCAAAGGATGCATGTGGCTATGCAAAAGAAAGTTATTAAAAAGAAGAGGGAGTTTAAAAAAAATGGACAAGTGTCCAATCAATTAAAACAATGGGTATGTAGATGCCCGCCTCCCAAAAAAAGAGAAAAGAAAAAAGTGAAAGAATAAAGATAGCCCATGTTTTTTTCCTACCTAAAAGTTCTAAGTTCAAAGAGAGATTTATTTCAAGGAGCAAAAAGTACAATTAGGATTAGCCATTAAATACCATATATACACCTATCCACCATACTCCATACACATGCACATCTTGGTTTGATTGTATGATTTGACTCTATTTGGATCTATTGTTTGACTTTACAATATATGAATTGCGAGTATGCTCATCCTTGTTTAGTGTCACTCCTATGAGCTCCACTATAATTATTAGTTGTAGGAGAGCATAACAACATGAATGCCTCAAGCGAGATCCATAAATACCACATATTAAGAGACTTGAGGGTGTCATATAATTAAGCTCTAAGTTTTGTTTCAAAAACTTGCAAAAGCTCTAGAATATTGGTTGAGTAAAGAATTTGAGATATAGTGCTTGACTTGATTGTTCTATCTTTCAATTGCTCAAGACCCATGTGAAAGTTAAAAAGCTCCATAGCTACAGGTAAAATGAGTAAGTTTAAAAGTTAAAGCAGTTTTGTCTAATCCGGAGAAGAATTTCTGTTTGAAGACATGTGTACTTTTGAGGAGTGAAAGCATTGTTGTTCTCGATCGTTTTGCAGGTATATCTAATTTTGCACAGAATAAAAGTATCTCAAATGATGATTTGGAGTGCATCATTGTGAAGAGCTCGTCGAGATGATCGAAACGGACATATGGTTTGCCCTATTTGGAGTCCGGAGTCAAAAGATATCAATTCTACACCGAAACCAACACTAGAAGACTCTAGAAGACACGGGAAGGCGACCCACCGAAGGAGGGGCCCACCTGCCATAGGGTGGGGCCGGCCGGCGCCCTCTAGAGCCCATTCGGGGCCCGCTTTGATGGATGGCCTCCTACCGCCTTAGGGTTTGCATCTCCACCGTTGCCCAAGTCGGTTTGATCCAACGGCGCACGTTCATCCCACCGGGCTATAAATAAAGAGGCAGACCCCCCTCCCTGAAGGCACTACATTATTATGGAGATGTAGAGGTGTCCCTCGAATGGATGACCTCTCACCTCTAGAGAATTAGGGCTAGACTTTCCAATGTAGTAGATTAGTTCTAGTTGAGAGTTAGGGAGAGCGGAGCTACGCCTGGGTTCCGGAGGAGTCTTCGGAGGAGTCATCAGAGTTCTGGTATATCTTTGTATCTATTCTTGTAAGACTTATACTTTAATATATTTTATCTTCTTTATTTACTTTTACGCCTAGCATTTAATTGGTTAGTATAGTTGTTATACTTTGGCATGGGATCTCCGTCTATATCGGGTGCTCTAGTTATAGATTGTGACTAGAGTAGTAATCGGTAGTGTAGACATGGAGTCTAGGCTATAGATTACCTGAGGTTGCGCCCAATTCTTACGGTTAGTTGTGGTAGCCCCAGAGGTGACAGCTCTGTTAGGCCTTCGTATTCCAACACGTCGGAGTTGGTGTTTCGTAGAGCTTTTGGCAGCCTTCCCCAACTACCTTCTTCCCAGTCTTATTCGAGAGTTGGAAAGGTACTGCTGCTACAAAGTGTTATTATGTGATTGCTTTATCTACCATGAATTAGTTATATAGAACCAAAGTAATAGAGAAGTATTTAGGAACCTTGAGCTCTCCCGTAGTCCTCTCACTTTAGGTATCTATTCTTTTATCATAGAATTCTCCTGTGTGTGTCATATATGCATAATTCCTATCATCTATCATTTACCCCCTACTTTAGTCTTGTTGGTGTATTAAGTTAGTAGATACATGATAGTGAACTATCAATGTCTTTATCCACTGTTTCCCAGTGGTAAAATATAAATAACGATACCTGGAATACTCCCGGTAAAATACTACAATAGTTTTCTGTGCGCTTGCGGAATCCTTCATATTTTAGTTGTGCATAAGAAATACCAACACCAATCGCCTCGGTAAGCCGCTGGTCAGGGCCAATTTTGGCCTTCTTCTTCGCTGCCGGCGAGCGCCGAGCTCCGCCGAAGCGCGTACCGCGCCGTTGCCGCCACGTCACCCCTCCTTCTTCCTTCCTACCCAGCGCCGAGGGACCGCTAGAGCTAGGGTTAGCCTAGAGGAGCTCGCTCGAGGCTGGATAGAGCCGCCTCCCGCGCCGTCACCTCGCCATCGCCCGCCCAAGGCCGGGTTGCATGCACGCCGCCGGAGCCCGGGAGCGCCAATGTTGGTTGCTGGGGACCTGGGCGGCCTCGCCACCCCTCCACGAGCACGGCCCGGGCTTCCATCTGCGACCGAGCCTCGGGTCAGAGGCAACCCCACCGGCGGCCATGCAGCGCCGCCCGGCCGCCGCTGCACCTAGCGCCCCGCCGCTAGGGGTCACCGCCGGTGCATCCAACACCACCGGCTGAGTGCGCCGTGCGGTGGGGGAGCACGTGGGTGCCACCCCCACCGCCGCCGATCTCACCGCCCGGCGAGCTAGGGCCGGTCAACGGCCGGCTCTGCTCTCGGCCGGCTGACCGGTGGGGTCACTTGACCCCCTGGCCCACGCGTCAGTGAGCCCTAGTCCAATGGACCGGGTGCACCTAGTGTTTAGGGGCCGGTTTGCTTTTAAAAGAATTTCCAGAAAATCGGTTTAAATGCTTTTAAATTTATATCTAGTGCAAATGTGATCTAAATTGAATGAAATTTGTTTTGCTAGGTTCCTAAGGATGTGGTCTATCTGTGAAAATTATGAAATGCATTTTTGGTGATACTTTTTTGTGTAGAATTATTTAATTGCCATAATTGCTGAAATTTGTGTGAATGCATAGTAAATTGTATACTACTCAGAAAAATGTGATTCTGGTTTTGTTAGGTTTGTATTGTGATGTACTTTCTGTGAAAAATATATGCCATGCAGTTCCTGTGCAAAAATATTGAGATATGATTTAAATGCAATTCTGGGCTGATTCTTGAATGATTTTTAATAAATTAATTATGGGGAGTCATGACCTGGTAATTTTTGATGACTGCCCTTGTGCTAAGAAGTTCCAAAGAAAAATATGAAATCTATTGTTTAACACTTTTCACTGTACAAAGTTGTTAAATGTGTATTTCTGTCCTGTTGCTTCATCTTTTTGTGTAGGCTGTTGTACCCAGTGAAATGTGATGAAAATTTTTATCATGGATCTGTTTTAGCATGATGTAGCTACTGTAAGTTTTGTAGATTTTTCTGGACTGTTTAGACAGAGGTCACAGTTCAAGCCTTTAATTTCACATGAAATGATAAGGCTTTGTTTTAATAAGTTTAATATTGTTTTGAGCATTTCTAGTTAGAAATTTGTTGCTATTCTATTCTTCTCTTTATACATGTGTTGTGTGTGTGCATACACACACCCACCTCTCTTTATGCACTTCTTTAAGTGGTTAGAGAAGAGATATGCACATACTCAATAAAGTGAAATAGAATGTTAGTAGAGAGGAGATATGCACCTACCCTATCAAATAAACTGTTAATCACCCTCATTCATGAGCATCGCACCTATGCATTCTTTATGCTTATACATGTGCATCGCATCATACAGGTTCGCAGGAGGGCCCCCTAGCTTCCTAGTACGAGGAGAATCCAGTGGAGGAGCAGCAGCCCGGGGACCCCGAGGAGGAGCAGGAAGCAGGAGAGGACGACCTGCCTGAGTGCCCGAATCACCGCGCCAGCACCTTTGAGCAAGGCAAGCCCCCGGAGCATTTCCTTACCTATGCTTTCTAACAGTCTAATTATGCTTGATGATTGATGCATTAAGTATAGGAGTTGTGTGCAACCGTTGATGCATGATATCCTTGTTTACCCTTGATTTATCCTACCTTGAATTACCCTGCTAGTCTAGGGCGAGTTTATTGCTTAGTTTGCGTAGACGGTAAAAGTCGGATGATTTCCTGTCATCCACGAGCATAGGTGGTTACTTATGATTGATGGAAAGCTTTATGTTGATATCATCTAGTTATTGGTTATGGCTATGATAATTGGAGACCGGACGGAGTCTTATGGGGTTGTTGGACCATAGTGATTCCGTCTGTGTCGATTAAGGACCATGCCGTTGCGCGTCCCTCGAGTCATATTGAACGCATGCCTCACACTTAGCTGGCCGGCCGACCGCGAAGCCTAACACTATCCAGGCCGGCTCTCGATCCGTTCGCACCGTATTGGAGATGGATGGGGACCACGGGGGCGCGAAGAGTAAGTCCGAGGTCCAGCATGGCTGGCTAAGCCAGTCGGGCGGCCCCTCGTACGGTGGTTCCGGTCGAAACCGTATTTTTGTTCCCGGATATGTGCCACGGTGACCTGTAGCTCACTTTAGCGGGTGAGTGTGGTTTGTGTGAGGAATACCCCCTGAGCTCAGTAGTAATCGATTCGAATCGCCATCGTTCCTGGACAGTGAACACTTGACTTGAGCTACGGCATCGTAGTAATGATTATAGAATATGGTTAACGATGATGATGAATTAAGTTGTTATGATTATGGTTACTACTTGATTGCTTAATCATGATTAATATGTTATAATGATGCTTAGTATAGGTGTTCACCTAGCATAAATAGGAATGATTAAGCTGAGCTGTCACTATAAAATGGTTACCACTATTTTTTCGCAAATGAGTCGAGCCATCTCCCGATAAAGCCTGTCATACTCTTTGGAGTCTTTTATTTTAAGCCAAAGGGTAAGTCTAGCTGAGTACCTTCTCGTACTCAGGGTTTGTCCCGCTTGTTGTTTGTGTAGATGGCCATACCTACCACGGGTATTGTGAGACCTGCTTATATCCAGTGGATTAAGTATCAAAGGGCAATGGTTGTTCTTACTATTCTCCCCACTTGCTTTTGGGGATTGACTATCAAGCTAGCACTGTATTAAACTTTAAGAGTGTGTGTGGGTTGAGCTTTTTAAAACTACTTTGCTTTCGCTACTTAATTTGAGACTTGGTTTGTAATAACTTTAATTTCCGCACTCTGATGTTATCGAACTATTTGTGAAATGTTGTAACGTGTGAATGGTGACGCTAAACTTGTACGATCTTGGTTGATGATGTTTGGTTTAAAATCCTTTGAGATTTCTGGACTACCGGGTTTATAAGGGCTTAAGTGTGCTAATTACTTGCGTGGCGAGTGGTTTTTGCACTTATGCTTTTATAAATTGGGCGGTTCTGTTACAGATGATATTTTCCATTGCGGTTAAGTTTCGTGCTAATCTTGCAATTAAATCCTCTAATTTCTCTTTTCTAAAATAATCCTGCAGAAAATGTGAAATCACCAAAACTCATGGAAATTATCAATTAAAACGCCTATATTCTCTAGTGGTGATCTCTTTTATGCATTTAGTTGACAGTTAAAAATGATCGTTATCTACCGTCAACAAGCTCCCCCAAGCTAAACCTTTGCTAGTCCCTAGCAAAGCTAACTCTAAAATGATGGAAAAAATTAATACTCAGGGTTTCTCATATATTCTCTTAACAACTTCCAACAAATACTCAGGTATTTAAACTAAAACTCTTCTCTAGGTTAAAATTCATTGGCCTTATTTACAAACTTACCCTTATTCTTTTCAACCATGGAGCTTAACATCTTTTACCTTGGATCATAAGCAATTGGAAACAGATAGATCAAGTCAAGCACTATGTCCCAAACTCTTCTATTCAACCAATCTTCTGGAGTTTTTATGGATTTTTAGAAATAAAACTCAAAGATGCTTTGTATGACACTCTCAAGTCTCTCATATATGTGGTATTTTTGGTTCCTTACCAAGGCAATGAAACTTATGCCTTTATTTTAACCTATATCTAAAGGTTTATATGGAGCTCATAGGTATGAAAATATCATAGATGACCTACTTGTAAAACATATATTGTAAAATCAAACAATGGATCCAGAGAGAAACAAGTCACACAATCAAATCAAGATGTGCATGTGTGTGGAATATGGTGGATAATTGGTGGGAACTGATAATACTAATTTACTATGCTCATTCTTATCTCTTATTTTAAAATTCAAAAACACGACCAGGAAATATGAGCTATCTTCTTTTCTTTCTTTCTCTTTTTTTCTCTTTTTTCCCTTCTTGGACACTTGTCCATTTCTTTTTATTTATTTTGCATAGCTCACAATACTTCCCTTTTTGGCATATAAGATTGAGAGATAACAACAAAGATATTCGAGCATTTATTTGGTGGCTATCCTAATACAGTAATTTTTGATGTTTCCTCCTAGTGTAGGAGTAAAACATTTTCTGAAAAGGCGGAATGGCATGTTGTTGCGCCTACTCCAGTGTAGAGTAGTGCATATATATAAGTGGAGTGCAAGTGAATCTTGATTTTAAAAGCATGACAAGTCTCTCATTAGGGTCACAGAGAGGTTGATCTAACTCAATGTAATGACAAGCAGTAATATGTAAAAAGCTTCCTAGCCTAAATATTCAATATGGCTCTAGTAGGAATTTTAGCATTGTCATACAAGATCTCATCATGTAACATTTTTGCATTTTTTAAAAAGTAAATCTCTAGAATTTTAGCATCTTTTTAGAGTAAGATAAATAGCAGCTTAGACCTTCTCTAATCATGTTCAACAATTACCTAGACTTAGGATCAAAAATATGCTACCCATAGATATCAAGCTTTAGAATAAATTTACATATTCATTCAATCTATAGGAGAATCTCAATTTAAATACTAAGCATGTGAAGGAAATTATATTTGATATTTTTATAGCTCAGAAAGTCTCTCCTTCAAGTTCTACTAACAACTGGAAATTAAAGCAAACCTTTTTACACACTCTATTTTTAGGTTTTTATTTTTATCATGCATGAATTAAATTGAGGAAATTTAAAGAAAACAATATAGACATTTTTATTTGGTTTTCTAGTTTTGCATTTTTTTAGTAAGTAGGAACAAGAAAGTAAATGCTAAAAATACAAATATAAACAGAGGTGAAGAGTGCTCACCTTGCGGGGGTCCTCCCCCAAGCTATCTCACTGCTCTGGTGGCGGTGGTGGATATGCAAGGCCCAGACTCTGGATCAAGTAGGCCAGGGTCTCCTGCCCCTAGTTCTAAGACTGCTGAATCGTGTCTACCCTGTTGTCCATCTGGTGCTGCCACGCCACTGTTTGGTCCAGCGTGGTCTGAAATCTCTCCTGGTCTTCCACCAAGCTAGTCAGCTGCTGACCAACAAACTGCTCAAAAGGAGGAGCTCCACCAAAGGTCGCTGGAGGTTGTCTGTGCTACTCTGGAGGCTAGAAGTAGTCGTCCTCTAGGGGTGCATGGAATGCATATGGGCCACCGGTACTAAGTCTATGCATGGGCGTGTAGAGAAGGATGACCGTCCTCTCTCATACCCTGTTTCCTGCGAATAAGAAGTATTACCTTGTCCCCATTGTCCCTAGCCTGAAGAGGATGACTCCCCCTCATGATAAGAGGGGTAACCCTCCCATGTAGAGTGGTGTGTCCATAGCTGTGTAGTCTGGTGCGACGACTGCGGCTGATCAAAACCCATGAAGGCAGTGTATGCTGGTCCTTACGGTGTAGGATCTGCTCTCTGGTAGCTTGGTCTCTGTGTCCCAGCAAAGCGTGCTGAGGGACTGCTCCCAACAGTAGCCCTACCTGTCTGTAAGTCAAAAACAAAATTCTCTACTGTGTAGAGACCAAGTTTCCTGTGAGAGTAGCATTTTGTGGACCAAGCTCATACTCATTGTCAAAATTCTTATAAATCATGTAAATTTTATTTTCCTTTGTTTTGAGTAAATGAGCATGGACAAAGAATTCATATCCAATTATTCTTCGAGGTGTAGGAATAAATGTGAGAGTAGCATTTTGTGGCATACCTAACCTCGAAGCAATACGAGTAATCCAGGAAGTAAATGTAATGCGACACTTCTTCATGGCAGGCACAAGAGTCCAATAATACAGCATGTATTTAACAGGTGAAATACTTTTCTTTTTAATTATGGCATATAATAATTTCATTTTCTCAATTCTAATAGTGCCTAATTCTTCCCTATGAAAGAAAGTGACAGCTAACCATTTATGCATGAACCGTAAAGTAGGGTGATGTATCTCCTCAGTGGTGAGTTTATGACAAAACCTTTTACCAGAAATACTCTCCTATACTTGTGTTCTGTCAAATTCCTTTAGAGCATTATCAATATCAACTGAACAACCAGGTGAAAAACCTAGCACGGTACTAAGGTTCTTCCATGAGACAGTGTGTTCTTGGTTAAAAAGTCTAAATTCTATTTCATCCGAACCAAGTTCTAAAGTTCTCAAAAATTCCAGTAGCTTACTACCTTCCTCAGTGATAGCACAAGCATTTTCCTATCCCATTACTCTAAAGACTAGCTCAAATTCAGTGTCCATACCAGTTGCTACAAGTAATGTATTATCAAACACCGATGTGTGGGAGAATTCCTTGTCCTTAATTGCATTAAATACTCCCTTCTTGGCTCTAGTGAATAAAGTAATTTGAGAGTCGTCCGTGAGGGTATACCTTGGTTGCTCACCTTGTGATGATGATGTATGGACAGCGGGTGATGGTGTATCCACGTCCATCTCGGAGTCGGCTCGTGAAGGTGCACGTGATTTAGTTTGACTCCGGGTTGAGCGGAAGGAGAGTGCCCTTTCAATGCTATTTGCCGCATTCTTAAATTTCTTGCTCATCTTCAAGAACAAGAACAAGAACAAACAAAAACAACTGATGGAGAAGGGTTAGAGAGGGTGAGAGATCACTTCCCTTGGATGAAACCTTAAGCAAAGCTCTAATCTTCTTCTCTTTTGATTTTTCCTAGATTTTTCTTAAACAAATGGTGGGAGTTTTTGGATGTCGTGTTCTTCAGAATGAAGAACAGAGTGAAATAGAGCTCTCTGGACTTGTGAATGGCAGAGGGGAGAATGAGTGAAGAGAGAGAGAAAGGAGAAGAGGGGTGCCGGCCAGCATGTGTGGTGGGACCGGCTGGCCCCACACCTTGGTTGCTTGCCCTCTCTTTTCTCTGGTGTCGATAATGTTGTGCAGGTGATAAAATGGCTACCCCCTAGGGTGCTCTCGGTGGCAGGCAAGAGTGGAGGTGGTACAAGCATGCATGTGAGTGCTTTTCTTTTTTGGATGATGGTGAATGATGGTGTGATGTGAGATGATGTGTGTAGGTCCCACATGTCTCCCATATTTATACCGTATAATGACATAAAAATGAAAAACTAAATTACTTTTATGAATCTACGAAAATAAGAATTCTAACGACAATATTTTTGTATTTTTTTGTTACCGGAGTAAAAATCACTGACGGGGGTTTTTACACTCTGTAAGCATTAATTATTCGGGGTTTATTCTAACTACTATGCCATGATTATTTTTATTTCTTTTTAATAATGCAAAAAGCTAAGAAAGTAAATATGCGAAAAGTAATGCAAAAATTTAAATTACCGATAACTACCGAGTTACCTCCCGGCGATGGTTCGGGGTTTTTAAGTCTGCCGAATCGGACTTCTCCAATTGATTATTCTTCATGCTTGATCTCCGGTCCTGGAGATGATGACCTTGTTTCTTGCTTTTCATGACACTCTAATATTTGACATTGTTCCGGTCGTGGCTTAAATGCAAATCGTTCTTCTTTTCCATTAATAGTGAATTTAGTCTCTCCGGCTCCAGCATTAATGTGTGCATTTACAATGTTTAGGAATGGTCTCTCGAGGATGAGTGGTGTCTTCATCACTTCCTACATATCAAGTACTACAAAATCTATAGGAATGAAAAAAATCTTGAATTCTTACTAGAATATTTTCCGCAATCCCTGCGGGATAGCGAACCGATTGGTCAGCTAGTTGCAAGCACATAGAGGTGGGTGTAAGCGTAGAGTAGTTGAGCTTGTCGAAGACCTTCTTGAGCATAACACTAACGCTAGCTCCAAGATCACATAAAGCATTCTCAAAATTCTGATCTCCTATAGAGCAATCAATGGTAGGACATCCTAGATCCTTCTTCTTGACAGGAAGAGAATTCAGAATTGCCGCACTACACTCTTCTGTAAGCTTAATAACTTCAGTAGAAGGTAGTGGTCTTTTGTTGTTGAGGATATCTCAAAGGTATTTCGCGTATGTAGGCACCTGCATGGCATCTAGCAACGGAATATTACCATATAATTTCTGGATTACCTCTACAAACTTACCAAATTGTTCATCTGTTTTGGCCCTTCTATTTCTGCATGGAAACGGTAGGAAATTTGTATCATGAAAGTCTTGGCGTAACTCTTGGTCCTGTGGCAAATCTTGTGGTATAACTTCTTCTTCTGTATTATCCTTTTCTACTTCTTCTTCTACCTGCTCTAATTGTGGTGGCCTCCTTGCCCCTTTTGGTCGAAGTAGAAGCCAAATGGGCTATTTGTAATTCTATCTTTTTATTAAATATTATTTGTTTTTTAACAGCAGAAGAAAAATTATCTAATTTAGAATTTATTCCTTCTAAGATTGCATCGTTAAAAGCAAGCTTCTTATGAATGTTCTCGTTAATTCTAGCTTGTTCTAATATTAATTTTCTCAAGGGTGGTTGCTTTTGATTGGAAGAATTGTAATTGTTACCTTGATACTTACCTTGAGTTTGACTCCATCCATGCTTCTGTGAAGTGGATTCGATAATAGTATTAGTCTTTTCTGGGGAGTTAGCGAATTCAACTCCTAAGTACATCCATCTTGGTTGATAGTGCACACACTTCCTCTAAAACTTCTTCACTCTTATGGCAAATTTGGCTATTGTATATCTAGCTTTGATTTTCTGATATCTTTTTCATAAGATTTCTGGTCTTTCTAGGAGTGAGTGACATAAATGATCCTTCAGCAGTGGCATCAAGTTGTTCATGTGACTTTGGTATTAATCCATGATAGAATGTTTGCATGAGCAACCATTCTTCCATTCCATGATGTGGGCAATCTGAAATATAATCTTGAAAGCATTTCTAGGCTTCTGGAATAGGCTCGCCTTTCTGCTGACAGAATTCTAATATCTTCCTACGTAATGCATTGGTCTTGTCTACTGAGAAAAACTTTTCTAGGAAAGCTTTTAAACATTCTTCCCATGTCTCAATCTGATCTTTAATTTGATAGAACCACTGCTTCGTCTTTCCTTCCAATGAGAATGGAAATAAACGAAGTAGCACAACATTTTGAGATATGTTCTTGATGTTGATGGTGCTGCAAATCTCCAAAAAATTCTGCAAATGAGCACTAGCATCTTTATCCTTCTTTCCACTGAATGTGATAGCTTGCACCATGTTGATGAGGCTTAGTTTAAGTTCATAATCATGTTCTCCAATATTGAGAGTTGGTCCAACGCGAATGTTCTCAGTGTTTGGAGCAAAGAATTCACGCAACATCTTCTCAGCCATAGCTTCTCAACTGGTGTTTAGCTTCTTTAGGGTCTTGGTTGCTTCTTATTGATGAGAGTTGATAGCACACAACCAATCCTGCACTTACCCTGCATAGAATATAAACAAAGACAAAATAAGGGTAAGCCTGCTAAAGCAAAAGGTGTTGATCTACCTATAAGTATTTATGTCTATAGTCATGTTGCTCTTTTCTTTTTAAAAATATTTTCTTTGAAAGATCGAATACCCCTAATGAAATTATTCTAGCAAATAAATGTTGTCCCCAGCAACGGCTCCAGAAATGCTTGTTGACATTTCTAACATCACTTCGCGTTAAGTTGTCCTCCCTAACATGATGCCAAAAGTGCTGGAAAAGAATCTACACTTGTCTACTATAAAAATAACTCTATAGAATATATCCGCAAGCGTACAGATAATTCTCCTGTTGTAGCATTTCACCTGGTAAGATTCCCAAGTATCATTGATTTGTTTTAAGCCAAAAGGAAAACTCATTTGTTGTATTGGATTTATCTAGCAGGGGGATAGAAAAGGATTATAACTATGACTTATAAATGTGCAAACCTATGACAGTCAATCACTCTAATGCTTTAGCAGGGGTGAGTCAAGATAAACAATAAAGATAAAGATAAACATGATAAAAGAGGACTTTCCAGAGACAGAGATTAAAGACAACTAATATGATTTGGTCAGACGGGAGATTCGGCTAAAGTAAAGAACTTCTAGATTATCTCTAAATAATAAGTCTACATATCATACTAATATACACACTTTCATCTATGGTATAATCAATTCAAAAAATAATATAGGGAGCATCAATTAGGGAGGATATTGAGATATAAGTCACCTCCTTCGCGACCTCGTTGTACTAGCCTACATGTGAGGGGTGGAATATAGAGGACTCAATAGACCTGTACGTCTATGATCTACCATACTACCCGACACATCAGGATGCAATCGTAGATATATATGATATCTAAGCACCACACTTACATAATACATACCACCTAACCCACTCGAGTATTGAATTAGGCGCTTTACGAATATATGACTATAATCATCACCAATCATAACTATATCAAGAATGCAACTAGAGCAAACTAAGAATTTAATAAGTAGCAATATAGTAATTAAGAATAAAGTTATAAACAAGATACAAATTACCAATCTCTTGACTATAGATCGGAAGCTCCCAGCGAAACGCCCAACTCTACTTGAACCTTGCTAGTCTAAAACCTAATCTAAAACTTGAAGAACAGAAACTCTAATTCTAATCTCTAGAAACCCTAGCTTCTAGTCTAATCTTGACAAATGAATTGAGGCAAAACCCTAATTGCTTCTAGGGGGTACAGGCCCATATTTATAGCCCGGTGGAGGAAACGATGGCCGTTGGATCAAACCGACTTCACATAGGGCCAAGATTGATCCTCAAAGACGGTGGACGAATACTTCAGAAGCTCGTAGAAGATGGTTGCAGGAGGGTGCCGCCCAGCCCCACAAGTCAGGCCGGCCGGCCCCATATGGTGGGCCCCGCGCCTCCGCTTCGTTCTGGTGTCTTCTAGATCCTTCCTGGGTCCATTGATGATATTTTGCATCACGGTTAAGTTTTGTGCTAATCTTGCAATTAAATCCCCAAATTTCTCTTTTCTGGAATAATCCTGCAGAAAATATAAAATCACCAAAACTCATGGAAATTGTCAGTTAAAACCCCTATGTTCTCTAGTGGTGATCTCTTTTATGCATTTAGTTAACGGTTAAAAATGATCGTTATGTACCGTCAACAGCGTGATCAACGTCAATGTGGCTCATGCCAACAGTGTGCATGAATTCGGTGTCAACACCACTGTTCTCGTTGGGAGCATAGATGAGGTACCTTGTTATAGCCCTTCCTTTCACGTACCTATTGACATCGACAACGACATCTTCCACACCAATGCCCTCTTCCACGACATCGGGCATAGTATCGACATCATCTTGGGCATGCCATGGCTGGCTAGCCTAGGGCATTGTTAACGGTAGATAACGTCTATTTTTAACCATCAATCTTCCTTGCAATTTATAACAATATCATAGAATAGAAGGTTATTACTGACAATTTCCACGAGTTTTGGTGAATTGTCTATTTTCCAGAGAATTATCCAGAAAGTGCATAATAGCCACAAAACTTAACCACGATGGAAAATATTGCCAGAAGGATCAGGAAGGATCAAGAAGACACCAGAATGAAGCTGAGCCCAAGCTGCGTTGGGGTGGGGCCGCCCGGCCCCACCAGCCAGACCGACTGGCCTGACAAGGTGGCCTCCACCTATCAGCCTCTGCGTGCTTCTCCACCGCCTTTGAGGATGCATCTTGGCCATACATTAAGTCTGTTTGATCCTACGGTTGATGTTCATCCCACCGGGCTATAAATATGGACCTATACCCCCCTAGAGGAGAGCCAGACCAATGAAGAGCTGAAGAGCTAAAAACCCTAATTTCTATCTAGTAGATCTAGGCTAGCAATCAAGAGAGGCTAGTTCAATCTAGAACTAGTTCTTTTTTAGACATTAGAGAGATAGAGTTGGAGAGTAGAGTTCTGGAGGAGTTCCGGCCTGTCGGTGCTTCTTCGTTGCTGTATTCTTCAAGATCAACCTCCCTCGCCTGGAGTTTGCATCTTGAGATCATGTGGTAGTCAACTTCTAGTAAAAGTAAGTTTTTTGTTCATATTATTCTTCTAGTTTGCAACTCTTATTGAGTACTTTGATCTAGATAGCTTCTTGATTGAAGTAGTATTTGTAGTGTAGATGTGGTGTTTGGTATTTATAGTCGTGGGATGAACATCAACCG
>JADLZL010002571.1:0-47185 GCA_015844335.1 Chrysopogon serrulatus
GAGCACGTGGAGGCATCCACCGAGGTGAAGCGTAGTCAACATGCGAAGCTATGCGAAGGGAAGATCCAAGCAATATCGGCCCGTAGCGGTCTCCATACGTATGGCTTCGGCTTTGAGCAAGTGCCTCGGCGGCCTCGTCTGCTTTGCTCCTCGATCTACGCTTGAGGTGGGGCGCGGCCCGACTTTGGCCTTGCTTGAGTGGCCACATTGCCGGGCGGGCTCAACTAAGCGAGTCATGTTATACTTTGGAAAGGAGGTAGTAGCGGCTTTGAACTCAGCAAGTGCCTACCGGAGGAAAGCAGGGGGAGATCGGGCAGCTAAAGGATCTCTGAATCAAGTGAGCAAACGGCGGTATCGGCGCGTCTTGAATCCCTCGGTGATAGTGTCCTCCATCTCTGAAACAATGACATCCCGGATGTCAAAAAAGCGATCTGTGAAGCAAGGAAGTAGACAAGCCCTTTGCTGAACCTTCGTGATCGTCTCCACATTTGCCAATCCTCGGCGAAGTGTCCGTCTCATCACCTGGGTGAGGGACACGGGCCGTAGGGTGAAGATCCCTAGGTAAGCAGCCGAGCTTACGTCGAAACGGCTCCACGAAGATCTGCGGGCCTTCTCCAATGGCGGAGTCCTCTCCACCCGTGAGAGCTGACGGAGGCTTTCCGTGTCCCTTTGTAGCAGGGAGGCTGGTGAGGCGAGTCTACGGCGGTGTCGTGCCAAGAAGCTCGTGAAGCACGAAGGGCAGTGAAATGCATGCGGCCCAGCCACGGAAGGTGAAGTGATGAATGAGCGTGTGACTTTGGAGTCGTCAAAGAGTAGCGTAGAACTCCACGCACCCAAGAGTCCACGTACGCTCCGGAGATAGCCGTCGAGGTACGCAAGCCCCGGGGGAGGTAAGTGAGTGAAAGCTACGATCTGCTCTCCACCCAATTTGAAACAACTGCATCCAGCGGGCACACTCTGTGAGGGCGATCTCAAGTCCTCGGTAAGCTCTGTAAAAATCCTCACGAAGCCTTTGTGTAAAAAGCCCTCTGCTGCCCACAGGGTCCTTGACTGGTGGAAACCAACGGTCAAAGTCCACACCACCGCGAGGTCTGAACTCGCCGGGCATTGGCGGCCCGCAAGTCTATGTGTACAAGCGGGCGGGGAACACGGGGCCTGGCGGGGAGGGAGGGCGTCCACCCACGACGCTGGGTCTCAACTCTAGGAGTGACCTGAGCGAGTGCGTGCGCAGAAACGACAACGTGGTGGGCTCTCGGGCTACTCCTCGGTGTCCTCTGGCTGCTCTTTGCCTGCGCCTCTGCCTCTGGTTGCTGCCTCTGCCGGAGCTGAACTGCGCTTTGCCTGCACCACTGAGGTCGGGGGTAGATCCTCAACCTCCCGCATTGCGACCCCGATCTGCACAATTGCACGGTGGGTCGTGAGGAGTAGAAGTGCGAAGTGCACGAGCAATCGGTAAGCTGGATTCGGGCGCCCGATCCTCAAAGCGCCACGGGAACCACCTCTCACCGCAAGAGCGGGCGGCGTCTGCGATCGCTAGAAGTCTCTCTCGGTCTCGGTGTTACGCCTCTTCCGCTTCTTCTTCTTTGGACACCTTCGCCTTACCCTTCTCACGAGGAGGTGGAGGAGGGTGGCGGAGGAGGCGGGCGGGACCACCACAAACGTTCTTGCAACGTGCCATTCTTCTTGAATCAGAGAGAACTACGCCACAAGCAAGAAGATCAAGCGCCAAATCAAACAAACTCCCCACGAGAGCAAGAACCAGCGATCAATGCCAAGCGGCGAGAACTACTACCAATCAAAATGTGCTTTGCCTCACGAGAGTCACGGCCGCGATCAATAACTAAGACCAAGCGACACTCAAGAGGCTTGGCCTGCATTTCCGTACTTCGCGAGGCTTGGCCCGGAGTGCACTGCCCGCTGCCAAACATCAGCATCCCAATCACACTTTCGGCAACCCGACACGACTTCGCTGCATAGATGGAATAGAAGGATATATATATATAAGCATATATAATAGCTAGGGAAGCGAGGAACCCTAATTGGAAGCAAGCAGTATGGGATAAGTAAGGATGAAAGGCTTGCTACCTTAGAGGCGAGGGAGATCCTGTGAAAAGATGAGAAGGCAGACACGGCAGGGCACCACACGCGGAGAGAGTCACTGCAATTGACACGGATGAAGATGAGAGAGAATTGTAGTGAAATAAGAAGAGAGAGCCACTGTGGCATTTCATCGAGCATTTGGCGGGCAAGAAGGGTGCTCACCACGGCAGCAAGAAAACCGGCCGGAGAGAGGGATGAGGTCGCCGGGGACGGTGAAGAGCAGTGCAGGGGAGGTTTTCAGTGGCCCGAAGCAGCGGCCGGAAGAGGGAATGGCGAGCCCGGCCCAGGGGGTTGCAATGGAGGCGCTCGCTGGCGAAGGAATGGAGTGCGGCCGGGCGCCGAGCCTTGGCAGCGTGGCGAGGCGCTGCACGTGTAGGGCGCAGCCTTGGAGGAGGAGCATCTGGCCAGCGGCAGTTAGGGCCGACAGCAGCGTGGTTGGCGTCGCGAGAGAAAAGAGGGAAACCCGCCGTGGCGAAAAATAGAAAAGAAGGAGAAAGGATGCGGGCCCAGCGTGTCATAAGAAGATACATTGCGCCCGTTTAAAGATCGACGGACGCGTCCTGCAGTCGACCGGACTCAGAATAGTAGCGTCCGGTCGCCCACCGAGAAAGCTCAAAATGGTCAAATTTTGCCCGGACAGCGTCCGTTTCTCACGACCGGACGCTCCTCGGAGTCCGTGACCTCCCAAACACGGCCACGGGCCGCTCGGCTTCCGGGAATGGCCGGACAGTCGGTGCCAAATCTCCATTTTGAACCGGCCGGCCATGGCCGATCCGAGTCGATCCAGCGTTCGGTGCAGCGTCGGTGCACCTCGAGTCTTGTTTCTTCTTCGATTTCTTAGGTAAACTTTCCCAACCTTGTCCCAACTTTGTAAGATCCAAATAAACACCAAATTGGGACTGGTGTGAGATACCTCTCTCAAACCCTCAATTTTGCAAATATTTTGCCTTAGGCTATATGCATTTTAACGAAAATAAGCAATAAAAGCGAACGATGGAGACATCGTATGGCCACCAAATAGGGTACATAACCAATGGAAGCGTCAAATGCTCCCCCTATCGGTTGGGCGAACAATGGATGCTCAAACTTAACAGAAAAAGAAACGACAAAGCAAACACACATGCATATGCAATGCAATACTTGAAATTGAATCTAGTCGCTTGTCAAGTTTGTCCTTGGTTAAGCTTCTTCACACGCTTTGGGGCGGTTATCTTAACCAAGTTAGTCAAGCTCTACGTGCAATACATATATTAGACATGTTTATATTACATATGCAATGCAACCGACAACACAAGCTCATCTTTTAGTGAAGTTACTTAGATCAAGAACATTAAGCTCATTCCTCAACTTGCAAAACCGTGCTTCATCTAAAGGTTTTGTGAAGATATCCGCCAATTGATCTTCCGTCCTTACTCCCTCTAAAGATATATCTCCTTTTGCAACATGATCTCTAAGGAAGTGATGACGGATATCGATGTGCTTAGTGCGAGAATGTTGAACCAGGGTTGTTAGCAAGTTTTACGGCACTCTCATTATCACACAACAAAGGTACCCCTTTTAGAACTACACCATAGTCTAGAAGGGTTTGCATCATATAAAGGATTTGTGCACAACAAGCTCCCGCGGCTATGTATTCCGCCTCGGCGGTTGACAAAGCCACACTATTTTGCTTCTTTGAGGACCAAGACACTAGTGATCTACCAAGCAAATGGCACCCTCCGGATGTGCTTTTTCCTATCGATTTTGCAACCGGCATAATCCGAATCGAATAGCCCACAAGATTAAAACTAGCTCTTTTGGGATACCAAAGGCCAATGCTTGGTGTGTGCTTAAGGTACCTAAGGATTCTTTTTACGGCAACTAAGTGAGCCTCCTTAGGGTTAGCTTGGAATCTAGCACACATACACACACTAAACATGATATCGGGCCTAGATGCGGTCAAGTATAACAAACTACCAATCATAGAGCGGTAGAGAGTTTGGTCAACAGGGTTACCTCCCTCATCTAGGTCGAGATGTCTATTTGATGGCATTGGAGTCTTGATGGGCTTACATTCATCCATATTGAACCTCTTGAGAAGATCCTTGGTATACTTTTCTTGAGAGATGAAATTCCCTTCTCTCATTTGCTTCACTTGAAAACCAAGAAAGAATGTAAGCTCTCCAATCATAGACATCTCGAATTCCTTCGACATCAAATCACCAAACTCTTTGCAATAGTCTTCATTTGTTGAGCCAAATATGATATCATCGACATAGACTTGACAAATGAAGATATCTCCATTAAGCTTCTTGGTGAATAGTGTGGTGTCCACCGTCCCAATTTTGAAGCCCTTCTCAATAAGGAAGTCCCGAAAGCGCTCATACCAAGCTCTTGGGGCTTGCTTTAGCCCATATAATGCCTTGGACAACCTATAAACATGATTAGGATATCTAGGGTCTTCAAACCCGGGAGGTTGATCAACATAGACTAGTTCATTTATGAAGCCATTTAAAAATGCACTTTTCACATCCATTTGAAAGAGTTTAATGTTGTGATTAGATGCATATGCAAGGAGAATACGAATGGCTTCAAGCCTTTGCAACCGGTGCAAAGGTCTCTCCAAAATCAAGCCTTCAACTTGAGAAAACCCCTTTGCCACTAGTCTTGCCATGTTCGACGATTACACCTTGATCATCTTGCTTGTTGCGGAACACCCATTTTGTTCCAATGACTCTTGCACCTTTGGGTCGCTCTTCAAGTGTCCAAACTTGGTTTCGGGTGAAGTTGTTCAACTCTTCGTGCATGGCATTCACCCAATCCGGATCTTGGAGAGCTTCATCTATGCTAGTAGGCTCAATGCAAGAGACAAAAGAGTGATGTTTAATAAATGATGTATATTTTTGAGAGCGAGTCATTACACCCCTTGATGGACTTCGATGATGAGATCTTGAGGATGTGCTTGGGTAGAGGAGTTGTCCTTCTATCAACCACTTAGGGAGGAGGTTGTGGAGCATCAACATCTTGAGCTTGTGCCACTCTATCTTGATGGGAGATGTGAGTATCTTCATTTGGATCTCTCCCATCTTTGTCATCATCTTGTGGCACTTGGGATGAAGAAGGTTGATCAATCACTTGTACTTCATCTTCATCCTCCTTAGGCTTGATGTCTCCGGTTGGAATATTCTTCATAGCCTCCCTCAATGGTTCATCACCTACATCACCAAGATTCTCATGTGCTCCTTGGGAGCCGTTAGATTCATCGAATTCCACATCATATGTTTCCTCTACCATACCAGGTGGCATGGTTGAATACTCGATATGCTTTGGACTTCAATGAGTAACCAACAAGAAAGCCAATATCACAACGTCTTTGAAACTTCCCTAGGTGTTGCCGCTTCTTGTAAATGTAGCATTTGCAACCAAACACCCAGAAGAAAGAGATATCGGCTTCTTCCCATTGAGCAATTCATATGGAGTCTTGTTGAACCACGGTGAGGGAACAATCTATTGGCCGCATAGCATGCGGTGTTGATAGCTTCGGCCCAAAAACCTCTCCGGTGTGTTGTACTCATCAAGCATAGTTCTTGCAAGGGTGATTAATGTCCGGTTCTTCCTCTCTACTACACCATTTTGTTGCGGAGTGTAAGTTGAAGAGACTTCATGCTTGATCCCAACTTCATCACAATATTCTTCTATGTTTGTGTTGTCAAACTCTTTCCCATTGTCACTTCTTATCTTCTTGATCTTGGTCTCAAATTCATTTTGTGCTCTCTTGGCAAACTTCTTGAATGATGGAGTGGCTTCGGATTTGTCATGAAGAAAGAATACCCATGTGTATCTTGAATAGTCATCAACAATCACTAGACAATATAGATTGCCTCCCAAGCTCTTGTAGGTTGTAGGTCCAAATAAGTCCATGTGAAGTAACTCAAGCACTTTGGATGTTGACATGAATGCTTTAGAGGGATGAGTGTTGGCAACTTGCTTGCCGGCTTGACATGCACTACAAAGCTTATCCTTCTCAAATACAACATCCTTTAAACCTCTAACCATTTCCTTCTTCAATAGCTTCTTGAGAGTGTTCATTCCAACATGAGCAAGCCTCTTATGCCATAACCAACCAAGTGATGTCTTCGTGAATAAGCAAGTCTTCAAGTTTGCATCCTCGGAGGAGAAATCAACTAGATAGAGATTGTTGTATCTAAAACCCTTGAAAATCACTTGATGATCATCTTTTTTTGACACAACCACTTCCTTCTCGGTGAATAAGCATTCAAAGCTAAGATCACACAATTGACCAACGGATAGCAAGTTGAAGCTCAATGATGCAACAAGAAGCACATTTGATATTGAATGATCATTTGATATAGCAATCTTCCCCAACCCTTGTACTTTGCCTTTTGAGTTGTCTCCAAATGTAATCTTCTCTTGATTATCAACTCCTTCATCTAGTGAGGTGAACATACGAGGATCACCGGTCATATGTTGAGTGCAACCACTATCAATAACCCAATGACTTCCACCAGTCTTGTAGTTCACCTACACACACAAGAGATCAAGCTTGATGTTTAGGGACCCAAACTTGAGAGGGGCCCTTGACTTTCTCAACTAGTGACTTTGCAACCCAAATTTGTCTAGGTCTATTCTTGTTGGGGGACCTAAGAACATGACCTCAACTCTTCCATTTGCATTCTTTCTAAGGATGTAATGAGCATCGAAGGCAAAGGGTCTAGCATGCTTGGGCAAGGGTTGTGGTGGTGGAGTTTCACACTCATGAGCAAAGTGACCTTCTTGACCACACTCAAAGCATCTCTTTGGCTTGGGCTTTGGATTGTGATGTTGTTGAGCTTTGACTTTCTTCTCTTGTTGAGCCAAGAAACCAATACCACTTCTATCCATCTTCATGACGGTGTTCATGAGTAGCTCACTTTGAAGATAGTTGCCTCGAGAGAACTTTTGCAATCCAACTTTCAAGTGATCCTTCTCTAACTTGAGTTGCTTGTTTTCTTCTTTTAGCTTCTCTACATCATGATCAACTTTTGTTGCACCAAATGCACAACTCTTCTCAAAGTTTAGCCTTTTGATTTCCTCTTTGAGTGACTCAATCTCTTGATCAATCTCATTGTTGCATTCTTGAGACTCAATGACAATGGTGTTGGTAGATGAAAGCTTCTCAAGATCTTGCTTTAGCTTTGCATTCTCATTCTTGATCTTGACATAATCGTCATAATGCTCGGCCACAACAACTTGCTTGCCTTTGCCACTAGAACCTTGCTCAATGCTCTCAATAATCAAGTCATCACATGATGTGGCTATATCAATCTTAACAACATGGTTAGTAGCATCATGTGTCTCATCGGATAAAAGATCATATGAAAGCACAAGGTTATCATGGTTAACTTTGAGAGTTGTGTACTCTTCCTTAAGCAAGTTGTATCTAGTGTTGAGCTCATTGTGTATCTCCTCAAGTTTATCATGATTTGCTCTAAGCTCTTTTAGGGATTGTTTGAGCTCCTTGAGTGATGATGACACAACCTTGTTTTCTTCTCTAAGCTCATCACTAGCTTTCTCGGCTATGTCATATTTAGCAAGAAGAGACTCATTCTCAAGTTTTAGCTTTTCATTTTTAGCTCTTGTCTTTCTAATGATTTTAGAGTAATCATTAAGCAAGGTGACAAGTTCATCATATGAAGGTGCTTCAAATTCATTGTCACTATCACTACCACAATCATCATCACTATCATCATGGGAGTTTTGTACCTTCCGATCACCTTTAGCCATAAGGCATAGGTGTGTAGGGGATAATGGTGGTGGAGGTAGTGAAGTCCCAATAACTAGAGCGGCCACCTTCTCTTTCTCATCATCACTATCGTCGGATGATTCACCACTTGATGATTCAATGTCGGTGAGCCAATCACCAACGATATAAGCCTTGCCACCCTTCTTCTTGCGGAACTTGTTCTTCTTCCAATCTTTCCTCTTGTATGGCTTATCTTTCTTCTTCTCATCATCATCATCATCACTTGAATCATCCTTCTTGCCCTTGAACTTGTTCTTGTGCTTGTCTTTCTTGGGCTTCGGACATTGATGAGCAAGATGGCCAAGTTCACCGCAATTGTAGCAATCCATTTCGGAGATGGGCTTTCTCTTGCTACTTGTGAAGAACTTCTTCTTCTTGGAGTCAAACTTGACACCACTCTTGTTAAGCTTCTTAAGCATCTTTGTGGTCTTCCTCACCATGAGTGCAATGTTTGCATCATCATCTTCATCATCACTTGAGCTTGCAAGACTAATCTCAATAGCTTTGCCTTTGCTCTTCTTCTCTTGACTAGCCTTGAATGCCAAGTCTTTCTTCTTGGTGGAGGAAGAGCTTTCTTGTGGAGTAATGTGCATGTACATCTCATGTGCATTGATCTTTCCCAAGACTTGGGTTGGTGTAGCGGTGGAAAGATCACATTGATGAAGCACCATGACAATATGACCATACTTGTCAATTAGAAGGACACTCAAGATCTTTCTCACAACATCAGATGGTGACATTTGTGTGAGTCCAAGTCCATTGAGCTCCTCTACAATAACATTCAAGCGAGAGTACATTTCATTAGCATTCTCATGAGGAAGCATGGCAAATGAATTAAGCTTTTGCATAACAAGATGATAGCGTTCCTCACGCTCACTCTTGGTTCCCTCATGGAGCGCACAAAGATTTTCCCAAAGCTCATGGGCATTTTTGTGGTTAGGACCGGTTGAACACATCTTTGCAAAGACCTCTAAAGATGATGTTTTTGGCCTTTGCATTCCACTTCTCATTGTTTTCCTCATCTTGTGTGAGGCGTGCGGCATCCTTAGGTTTTGGGAAACCTTGAGTGGCGGCTTTAAGCGCATTAAGGTCTTCGGCCTCTAGATACGCTTCCATGCGAATTTTCCAATAAGGAAAGTCATCGCCCTCGAACATGGGGGGAGGTCCATTCCCTCCGGTCATATTTTCTCTAGGCGGTTAAGCCTAAATCAAGAGCACGAGGCTCTGATACCAATTGAAAGGATCAAGATGCCCAAGAGGGGGGTGAATTGGGCTTTTCTAAATTTTAATCGCAGCGGTAATAACCTATCGCTAGCCCATTTCACCCCTAGTGCCTAATGTGTGTTCTATGACTTCTAGACACAAAAGTTTTGCTCCCTAGGTTCCAAACCCTACTCTAGCATGGCAATTCTAGCAATGTAAATACAAGAAGTAATTGCGAGAATGTAAATGCTCAAAGTAAAGAGAAGGAGAGGAACGCGGCGATGTTTTCCCGAGGTATCGGAGAGTCGGCACTCCCCACTAGTCCTCGTTGGAGCACCCGCGCAAGGGTGTAGCTCCCCTTGATCCGCGCAAGGACCAAGTGCTCTCTACGGGATGATTCTTTGTCACTCCGACGCGGTGAATCCCCCAAAACCGCTCACAAGATGAGATGGGCCATCCACAATCACCACCGGATGATCACCATGCTCCCAATCGCCACCGAGCCGTCTAGGTGATGCCGATCACCAAGAGTAATAAGCAAGAACTCTCACTTGACCAAGACAAGCCTAATGAGATGAGTGGATGCACACTTGCTACTCTCTTTCCACTAATGAGGTCCTAAGCAATGGATTAGCAAATCTCTCAACCTCACTAGGGCTCTTGCACTCTCAAGCACTCACAAGGTGTTCTTCAGCTGTTGGAATGAGCAAGAGACCTCAATTGAATGAGGTAAGGGAGTATTTATAACCCCCACACAAACCCCCACACGAAGAGGTATTTCGAGGTAGGTTTTAAGGCCGACCGGACGCGCGTCCGTCGGGGCGGCCGGACGCGTCCCGTCGTCGATCTAACGGCTCTTGTACCCTGCTGTGTGCGCCACGCTGATCGGACGCGTGTCGAGTCCGGTCCACAATGACGGGACGCGTCCGGTCAGATTTTTTTCCCTTCTCGGACCTCTACGAGTTGTGACCGGACGCCACGACCCCGGCGTCCGGTCGGTCTTGACTTCGGCGTCGGTCCAACATGAACCGCACATCGATGGCACGGGGCGTCGGTCCATCGCCGAGGGCGTGTCCGGTCACTCGGGCACCTCACATACACCGACCGACGCAGCGTCCGTCGGTTATGTTCCGGCGTCGGTCGAGCCAAAATGGCTCGTATGACTTCCGTTTTCGCGACCTCTCGCATGGTTTCGACTTAGCTGATCTTTGGGCCAATTCTAGGGCTTCCTAGGACTAGAAAGAACAAGTGTGCACCACACCTAACTCACTAGACTCACCTAGGTCAAGTTACCCATTCAAACCCCTCTTAATAGTACGGCCAAAGATAAAAACAAAGTCCTAGCTACTCTAAATGTCTCTCCAACACCAATCGACACTTAGAACTAGCCGTCCTTAACCTTGTCGTCCATCCTTTGAAAACTGAAAACGATCTCGATCGTCGGGGCATGAAAACCATTGATTGCCCAATCAACCACCATTACCGTGACCTAACTCAAACTGTTTCTGCAAAACACACGTTAGTCACAGTAATTTAACGTTGTCATTAATCACCGAAACCCACTAGGGGCCTAGATGCTTTCAAAGCATAATGCTGCTACTGTGCTACATACCATCTGAGCTGAGCCAACTTGGCCAACTAGATCTCTGAAGCCTGTGCATGGATGGGTTGAAATGGATTTGGGTGGGTTATGTGGGTTAAGTTGCTACAGCTTGCTAGTTGGGTTCCAGGTGTCATCCAGGTGGATTAGATGGATTGGACTGGATTGGATCGGATTGATCACATGGGTCACAGTGGCTTTTCTGAATGCCAGTGCTTGCGGCAAGACGTGCAGGTGCCGGCCGGAGGCCACATGCAAAGGATGCCAGAACAACATACAATGCAGATTTATATATAGGGCAAGACAACATAGGGTTTGTTGGTAAAAGACCGGCAACGGCAACGGCAATCAAACCGCGGGAACTGTTACTGTACGGAAGGTTCGGGAGCTGCGTTCTATACGAGCAGAACAACTTACCTGGTACTCCCTCCATCCCATAGAGTTTATCGTTAAAAATCCATGTTCCTCTCACAAACACGCTTTTCTAGTGACAAACTTCATGGGACGGAGGGAGTAAGAGATTACATGCTGTGGGATCCAAACAGAAAAGATGGTAATCCGTTTGCACCATAAACATTTTACGGGCTCAAGACGTCGAAACAAACAGCCTCATAATCACATAATGTATATGGGTACATAAACAACTCAAGACCCCAGTGCAGAACTTTTCTGGTTGACAAGTATGAGAATAAGCTTAAGAACTGCTCCCAACTCCCAAGTGGTCACAATTAAACATAAATCTGAGAACAAGTATAACAACTGTTCCCACATAATGTACAATTAGAGCTTCTTGATAGCAGCAGCATACTCTTAACAGAGCTACAAAATTCAGGCACTCCTTTTTGAACTGCCCACAATCAAAGCTTCACTCTGCTCCCACAAAGTTGGATTGTGCTTCAAGCATTGACCTCATAAAAGTGCTGAAAATGCAAAGTAACAAATTAGAAAATACTTGCAGCTAAAAAAGAACTGTACATTGACTTTTGTCATATCTCTACACTGCTCAAGAACAACATGAATTGAAATCAAGTCCAAATTGATGGAAAGAAAACTGAACATGCACACTTTATTCTATTACAATATGAAGAAGGAAAGAAATTACAGATTAAATTTAACAATGATATAGATAGACCCATCTCAATGCTCAGGATCATTTCTTTTGCAGTATAAGGGAAAAAAATGTGCTTCCTAATAACTCTCATAACCTGATTCTTTTATAATTAACAATTCTGCCAGGGCAACCACACTACAAACACATCAATACCCACAACACATGCAGTGGGAAGATAAGAGGCACTACAAGTAACTAATTATAGTACCATATTATTATTTCTTGTTCAGGAGTTCTTTGTCGAAATTTCTGCAGTAAATAAAAGAGAAATATTAGTGAGCAATGCCTGAAGGAGCTCAACCAACTTTGTGTACGGGCTAAAGCTTCAACCATGCTAGTTGATAGTGAAGTTCGAAATGAATGTAGAATTCTTCGTCTATACTAAATGAAGATTTTATAGCTATTGTAGAAACATGTACTGCTAAGATATCCTTTGCTAACTTAGAGACATATATGTTCTGATGGTCATGATAGTTGAACGATATTGAGGGTGACTAGCAACCGGAGCCGATCTACTAGTAAATGCATCATGAGGTAAAGTAATAATAGGGTGATCAACTGTTTCCCTCTAGTTTATCGAACCTTGACATGATCATGTTCATAGCATGATAAATGGGTATTATTAGTCATTGTATCTGCCTTTACCACATATTTGGATATAGATTTTTTTAGAGAAGATATTTGCATTGGATATAGTTATAGAAGGGAGCTCCAAAGATAGGTTATTTAACTTTAGTACCTTAGTGATATTACCGGATTCGGAGACTTTGCCGAAGGCTTAATTGCGGGCACTCGGCAAAGGCTCCCTTTGTCGAAGGCCAAGCCAAAAGGCCTTCGGCAAAGAACCCTTTGCCGAGTGCCAAGCCCTTGGCAAAGAGGCCGCACTCGCCAATCTGCTGAGCAACTTGAAGGAGCAACTTTTAAATTGACAACTTACCTCTCCTGCAGCAGGTGACGAAGTTGATTGGGCAATCCCTCAAACTTACTAGGCACAACAATGCTCTCTTACCCATTGGGTCGGTGAAATTACCCATGATCCCTAGAAGGCTAGAAACTTCGACTGTGGAAACTAATAGGTGTTATAGTAACAAGCTCTGATTAAAATAGCACGACACGACCTGCAGTGAAAACCACGGCATTTTAATTGTAATGGTGGCTGCCATCCATGTCTACGGTTTTTCGGGTGCTGCAGTCAACTCGATGTGATCCATTGGATATATGTACAGTACTATATAATTTTCTGCCGATTGCAAGGTTCATTTTCACTCTACTGCATACTGAATTTCTTGCTTTTGACGTAACATACCGTAGTAGTATTACTTGTAGCACACTAAGAGCAACTCCAACAGTTTACTAAAACTCACTTGACAAATTTATAGTTTTATCAAGTCTCAAAACCAAATGCCAAGTGAAAAAGAAGGCATTCTCCAACAATTTGCTATTTAGGTTTGGCAAAAGAACTTGGCATTCTAGGACTTTTGCCAAAATCACAAAATTGAGCCTCCAATAAGTTGGCAAAACTAGTTGGAAATTTAGGATACACGTGATGCCAAGTGATGGGGGATTTGGTATATTTGGCAAGTGAAGGGGGAATTTTGCCAAGCTTACAAAAATATCAAGTAGTTTTGTCAACTTGTTGCAAGCTGGTTTTTATGGTTTTGACAAAAATTTTAGGATACCAAGTGCTTTTAGTAAATTATTGAAGTTGCTTGTTTGTACGTGGTAACCAGTAGTCAGCTCTTTCCATGAGTTAGCTGTAACGGGCCTGCAGTGCAGGGCTCTCCCAGTGCAAAGTCGCCTAACAACTGGTGTTCGGCCCAGTTCAATAATGAATGAAAAAAAAAATTATCTTGTTCGTTCGTCAGCGGCATTGTTAACGGCCACGATCTGATCCATCGTACTCGTACCGACCAGACGACCAGGCTACTACACAAAACAAGAAAAAGTAAAAAGAAAGCCGGGAGGGGGGGGGGGGGGTGTGGAGGTGGGCGCGCGGAGGGCGTGGTAGAGGTAGGCGTTCAAAAGCAAAGTCAGCTCTTCGCGATCGAGTTTGGTCGCGAGTCAGGGACGACGAGGACCGCCGGCCGCGGCAAATCGGCTTACGCGTTTGTTCCCGCGCCGCAGCCGCGTGCCCGTGCACCGTGCAGGGTGCTACGGTACCGCACCTGCCAACCATGTGCCGACTTTCTGCCAGACTTCAGACGGAAGCGAAAGCGGCGTTTCTTTTCCGCCGCCCTCATTTCATTTTTTTTTGTTGACAAAAAAAATCAAATTAAACACCAATCGTCTTTATTAATGAGGTAGGCTGCACTTGTTAATCTATTTATAACTCCTATAATCTTAACTCCACTAAATAATTTTTCTTGCTTCGATTGGGTGAAACTTTAAAAGTGATGTCACCCCGACATCATTAAAGAAGTTACCTCCACTAAGACTCATTTATCTCTCATTAGCTTTTTTCTTTTGAAATAGAAAAAATCGTAGCATCTAAACCAAGTATCGTAATTAAAATCCAATTGTACCATAATATTCCTCGCAATAAACTCTTCAAAGCAAGACTCTATATGGATATATTTCAATGATTTGAACTGTTTTAAGCAAAAACCTATTTATAAGCAAAAAACGTAGCAAAGCTGCATATCACATGGATTACATGTGGTCCGTCGAAAACATGCATAATTTTATGAAGGAAAACTCCTAAAATTTTAGGAGGAGGATGACCCTCGGGTATAGTAGGGGTAGGGGTTCGGGTAGATGAGATTTGGGTGATGCTCAGTTCAAATAATCTATACCATATATATCAATGGAAACAACCTCCACAATTGGCCTACTACATACATATATATATATCTACTAATTTATAGTAAACTCTTTACATTTCTACTTTACCCACAGTAACGCGTGAGGCATCCTACTAGTTTCAAGTGAAGATTTGCTCTTCCAGATTCCAGAGCTTAATCTATTTCCTTTTGTTTTAGTATATTTTATTACCAGGAAGCTATATATCCAGTAGTGGCGTAATCCTACGTGCTGCCACCCGATGTTTCGGGGGTGTTTGGATGGTGTGGAAAAAGTTCTGCCTGTGTCACATCGAAATGTCGGAGGGATGTCGGAAGGGAATTTCGAATACTAATAAAAAAACAAATTACAGAACTCGTGAGGAAATCATGAGATAATATTTTAAGTATAATTAATCCATCATTAGTAAATATTTACTGTAGCAGTACATTATCAAATCATAGACTAATTAGACTTAAAAGATTCGTCTCGCAAAGTTATCGCAATCTGTACAATTAATTATTTTTTTAGACTACATTTAATACTCTATATATGTGTGACTAGATTCGATGGGACAAGCAAAAGTTTTGCTTGCCCATCCAAACACCCCCTTCGTTTCATGCTCTCATTTGTCCTGCTCACTAATCAATCAATCAATTAACATAATAATGTTGTTTATCCCTAGTGCGTGGGCCGCTTGCTTTAATCCATCCAAACGCAAGGTTGCACTTACACGACACGTCGACACGGGCCTTGCTGCCTGCCTGCCTGCCCCTTGTTTGCATCCATTCGCTGGCCGTTTCAGAAAACGAAACTTGGAAACAATATAATAGACACAAACGGCATGGGCCGGCAGGTGGCACGTTTGACGTCCCAGACACCAAACATTTCTTTCGCTTCCTCCTTTCCTAAAAGTTTATAAATACTACTCACCCTGTTTTAAATTATACTGTAACTCACTTTGATCTTTTTAATATATAGAAGAAGTATGCAACAATTATCGTGTTTATAGAATAAATTATTATACTTTATGGTATTAATGAGATTTTTGATACATCAATCATACATACCATGTATGAACTATATGATTGACATATGATCATCCAGTAAGGAAAATCTCTCTCGATGGAGAAATAATTAAGAAAAAAGATCCAACAATCAATTCTTACATTATTCAGACTCTTCAACACGTTGCAGCCAATACGTCCACCCTCTCTCCTTTTGTCCGCAGCCCAATAAACAGACCAAAACAAAGTATGAAAACATAAGCTTCTGTCTTCATCAAATACAACACAACCAATTCATGATTCTTTACAAACCAGTCATTCTGTGTAATGAAACATCTGCATATTAAGAAAAATAAATCAGCCAATATATTTAAGGATAAGAATTGATGCAGATCCAAAAAGGGAGTTGTGTGCAAAAAATCAGTGGCCACTATATTCTTGGAGCATTTGCAGAGCCACCAATTCACATGTTTTGTCCAATTTACTTTCCAAAGATAAAGTAACTGCCAAATGTAAACGAACATCACCTTACCCACATGAGAGAGTAAACCTTAAGTTTCTTTGCGACCATGTGCAGCAGAGCCTGATTGCCCTGGGCTTTGCATCCTACAATAATAGAAGTCCAATTAATTGCAGCAGCTCCGAAAATCAGGTTCTCTATGAATTCAACTGCTTCATCCAGTCAATCTGCTCAGACACAGATGATGCTCATATGATGGACTCAGAAACATATAATGTTTAGATGATAGACTCACCCTAAAATCTCATCGCAAAAAAAAAAAAAAGACTCACCCTAAAATCTCTTTTTAAACCCATCTCTCAGTTCCTTGAGACTTCGTTTGGACTATCAATTCTGTCGAAGATCCTTCATCCATATATTTGCAGTATAGGTCGACAATGAGAAGTAGCTACAATATCGTCAGACTGCAGGCCAAGTGCAATAGCAAGACTAAAAATTTTGCTCCTCAAAACATATACAGAAGATACTGGTTGCTGTACAACCGGAGCTCGATTTGTTTAAATATTTATCCATCTTCCTCTGGACCCTTTGCTCCCGCTTTGGTACATAGCTTGTCTGGCTGTGCGATGGGGTCGCACATGCACACCTGCGCTGCCACGGCCACCGGCGCCGCAACTTCATCACGGAGCTGACAGTGTCCAGGAAACCCTTGGCTAGCACTATCACCAGCATAGCCATGCATAACAGTACCATGGCTTGAGCAGTCCGGCAACGTCTGCCCACGCGATCATTGCGACGAACGAGAGCCCAAGAAGACAGACGTTATTAGCGCTCGCCCACCAGCACACACGCACGAGAGCTCCAGAAGGCTAGGTGCGTGCGGCGGCGGTGATGGGCGTCCAGCCATGGAGAGAAGGCGGCGCGGCGGCGTCAGGCCACAGCCGGAGCTCCGGCGGGTAGGACAGGGAGCGACGGCGTCGGGTTGAGGCCGAAGGTCTGGCACACTCGTGCAGCTTGCCGAGACCCACGACAAACATCGTGTTCTCCTTGCCACTTCTCCGCCGAACACCTTGACGGCCGTCTCGCCGACCTCGATTTGTGCTTGGGGTGGGATCCTTCCTATGGCGTCCGCTGTCCGTGCGAATCGGCTCTCTTGGCGTAAGGCGTGGCCACGGCGCCGTCAGAACCCCTGTGCAGCCGGCCACCCCCTCCGTGGCGATGGCTTTACGTGAGTTTGGATTTGAATTTATAGATGTGATGTTTACATGAGTTTGAATTGGACACGCTCAAGTGTCCGGAACTCAGGTGTCTGTAAATTTGGATGTTGTGTTTTATGTGAGTTTGGATTGGACACATCTAGGTATCCATGGTTAGGGATTATGTGAGGGGGTGTGTATGCACGTAAGATCTTGGAAACGGACAGTTTATATAACATGTAGTTAAGATCGAACGGTAATTTAAAAAGAAGAGTAAGATCTTGAAAGACGGAGGGCTCATATAACACGATATCAAGATCGAACGGTTATTATAGAGAGAGAGCCCCCTCTAAAAAACTCGCTCTTTTATAGTGTGATGATACTGTAACTCACTTTGATCTTTTTTAATATATAGAAGAAGTATGCAACAATTATATTAGGCACATAAAGGTAAAACTAGGAGATAGAACCAGGGAGAATTGTCCAGTTTCGAAACATGACACACAAAAAATACTAGTACACAAATAATTTCTTTTGCCACTAGTGTTTCATCTCTATAGGCGGTTCTCTTAAGGAACCACCAGTAGAAATACGATTTCTACGCGTGATTCTCTTAAAAAACCACCAGTAGAAATCGACTATTTATACTGGTGGATTTCTTAAGGAACCGCCAGTAGAAATCGATTTCTACTGGCGGTTCCTTAAGAGATCCGCCGGTAGAAATAGTTTCAAATTAATTTTTTTGATTTTTTCAAACTTTCTCGGATGGAGAAACTCCCAAAATAAAAGTTGTAGATCTCAAAAGTTATAAAACTTTATAGTTGACAACTTTTTTCATTTGAAATTATCTCTTTATACAAAAGTACGAATGAAATTTTCAAATTTAAAAATCTAAATTTTACAAATGACATCGGATGGAGAAATACTCTAAATAAAAGTTATAGATCTCGAAAAGTTATGAAATTTTGTAGCTCACCACTTTTTTATTTGAATTCGTTTAGACCCTCCAATATTCAATTTTTATCGGGTTTGTATAATATGTGGGGAACAAAAATGATATCTAGACACAAGTGATGTATGGGTGGAGTGGTAGGGGGATACAAGCGAAGCCGAACCGCTTGTAGAAATTGATTTCTACTGGCTGTTCTCAAAGAACCGCCAGTGGAAACTGCCGATTTCTACTGGTCTTTGGTACTAGTGGTTCCGAAAAACGCCAGTACAAATACGTTCGGCTCATATACTGGCCTTTTGTGTACTAGTGAAATACGAGGATATGTGCAAAGGTCTCGTGTAGCGCAGCTCTATATCCGAGATGGGTCCGTAGTTCCATAGCTATAAAAATAAAAACGCATCATTGTTTTCTTTTTCTTTTGAGATCAGTGGAAATCTAAAGATCCGGACGAAGACACATCTAGCGTTACATGGATTCACCGACCCATAAATGGAATGTAATTAATTTATTTACTTAACTCCACCTACCTAGAAGCACCTACAAGAGAACAAATTCAGTCATGGGTGGATTTTTCTCCTAAAAAAGTCATGGGTGGATTTTTTAATTACACAGTATATACATAGTACAATGCAGGCAATGCACACACACTCATAACCCTATGAACAAATTTCAAGATTGACGAAGTCACCATAAATACCTCACGGTCAAATGGAACGTCGCCTATTACCGAAAGCATAAATGTCGTTTAATCTTGAAGTATTCGCTCCCACGAGAAGTCGAACCTAGAACTTCTGAGACTCTATAACCACTAGGCTACAGGTCCTTTCATAGCCACGGGTGGACCTACACGAATATTTCTATTTCTGGATATATCTAATATTTTTATTAAAAATTAATAGTTATTAGATATATGTACATAGTGTAGATAAACTTTAATATTCTAATTATCTTCATCTTATTTCATCTTAAAAACAATCCACAACCATGTTGTAATCTATTGACTATTACCTACCCAATCACCTCTAACAGCCCTTCAAGCTTGAAGATCAGTTTAGTTCCATTCTCCTCTATCGGCCTAATGATCATTGGCGAGCCATAGTATCGGAGTCACAAGCCTGATAGACGCCTTATGACCCATGGGGAAAAACTCTAGCGCCAACCATGCTCAATCGCCTTAGAACCCCGTTGTGGTGACATCATAGGAGTGTTGTACAATACCATTAAGTCCATCACTCGTTCAGCTCGTCGAGCTCACCAATGCTTGTCCTGCTAGGTGTCAGCTAGCAAGAGGACACATTAGGCGTCGGCACACAGGCACACACCACACCCCTACATGATAGTTTCAAGCATGGTCAAATCTTGATTCAATATTGTCTTTACGTTTTAACCATATTCAATGGTAAAATTTCAAACTACCTTTTAGCCTTTGCTCAATTTTTTATATTCCTTTTGCTTAGGCATATCTATCATTAAAATCTTGAGTCAGAGGTGAAACACACAAGTAGTTAAACCCCTGCTTAAATGCTCCACTAATTAGGCCGCCGACACGGCCCATGGCCGTACTTCGAATCAGCCTAAGCAAGACCGGCAGCCTATAGGCCAAGGCCCATGCGGGAGCATGCCGTGCACATTGGGGTCCGAGCTATGACCCTAGGGCCCAACGCGATCGACCTTTCAATAGGTGGGCCCGATGCGGCTTCCGACCCTAGGAGCGTACGACCCGAACGACCCCCGCATGTGGTTTTCGCCTCTTCTCCCCTTCATTCCGTCCTGAGCGACCCCAGTCTTACACCGCAAGCTATCATGGGAGCATTGTAGCCATGATTCCCTCACAGATGATGCATCGGCCAACTCGTGTCCATTCCTCTCGTACCTAGCGTAGGGTATAGATCACCATTAATGGTACCCGCACGCAGCAAGTCATGCCTGCATAGTGCAACACTATTATGCCTAATCACGTACGATGTGGGTCCAAATCATCTTCTCAGCCTTTCTAAGGACTCTACGGGCACGGAGAGACTTACTAGAGATACGACAACACTGGCGATGACTCAGAGCAACGTCACGCATAGAAAGAAAGACACCTCGACCCTCGAGAAGGCGGACGAGCCACTCCACCTTTTTTCATCCTTTCTTTCTTTCTTTCTTTTTCCCTCTTTATATATTCACCACCTATCTCTCCTCTACGACCTTGCGTATCAGATCCCCTCTCTTTGATCTTTAAAAGGGTGGACGAGTCACTCCTTCAGGGATCATCGTCACACATCTCTTAGCACCCCACAACACACTACCACTGATATTGGCACATTTGCTCAATCACTCACCATGCTCGCGCCTAGAGACTTGGAAGCCCTCTCTCTCGAACCGTTTGTACCCCCTATTACAACCCTGCTAAGTAACATAGCTCACTTCAAACTGGGCGTAGAGTCTCTCGCCTAAACTAGTATACCCATCTGTGTCCTTTTAACAAATTATCTAGGTATAAACACGCATCTAGAAATTTACTAGTAGGTATTTACTCAAAAAAAAAACCCAACAATCTGTACATAGTGAAGATAGAGGGCCTACACAATGGAAGGGGATCCCCTAATAATCGTCAACCTTCAGTAGCACAAAACTAACTCATCTTCAAACACATGCAAGGAAACACAGTCAATATCATCATACACCATGTGTTGGATATGGCAGTTTGATCCTAAGGTCATCCTTGATTGCTTCACTTGGATTCATAGGCCCACCTTTAATGACTATAAATATGATGTACCTCCTCGCTATCAAGGAACACCAAGAAGAAGAGAAGAGTTCCAAAATATTCTTGGTTATAGTAGTAGGACAATTTAGTTTGGGAGTTAGACTAAGTAGAGCTAGTCTCATGTTTTTAGAAGTAGTTTAAAAAGAGTCTGTTTCTTGTGTCCTTTCTTATTTTATAGGACTTTATTTATCAATCATGTATCTTCCCTACTTTGTCCTAGTACTTCACTTTATATTCAATTAAGACACCCACCCTACGCATTGTTATGGGAATTTTCACTTTATATTCAATTAAGACACCCACCCTACGCATTGTCATGGGAATCGCAGATTAAATTATATTACTTAGATTTACTTATATGAATGGAGAAATATCATAATGCATTATAGTAGATGATTTAAACTCTGATATAGACAATTAAATATATGTTAGTGAATGTTGCTTAACGATGTGAATAGCCTGAAACAAGATATAATTGCATGTGCTAGTGGGACGTGATAGTGGATGTTGACAAGAAAAGATTGGGTGTTAATTATTATAGACATAGTTGTATACTAGTGTGTTAAGCATCGTTTAAAGTTTGCTAAATTTCACTTGGCAAATCTTGTGATTTGACAACTCTCTAAAATATATGGCAAGTGAAAAAAGAGTCTCTCTCCAATAGTTTAGTATAATTCACTTACCAAATTCAGATCAAGCTTACATCAGAAACCCTGACACAGAGACAAAATTATGTTTATGTCCTTCCACCTCTTGAAAAATTACATCAGGAACCCTAAGACAGAAATAAAATTATTTTTATACCCTTCCACCTCTTTTAATACGGCTTTTTTCTAACTTAGAATAAATGACAACCTGGGATGGGGAACTGTTGGAGAATGTTTTTTCTGTTTTTGCCAAAAAAAATTAAGAATAACAACCTAAGATGGGAAACTGTTGGAGATGCCCTAACATAGTAGTAACACATCTTTTACACCTAATCACCTCGCCTAATAGTTAGTGCTCTAGTCTATCTCGTGGCTAAGATTAGGGTATAGTAATTTATAGTGTACACATGCTATCTAGATTATAGGTTACCTGTATTTGTAGCTTACCCATGGTGGTCATGGTAGTCAGCAGGTGGTAACAATTCTAACCTTTATGATTCCATTATCATGTTTAGGTAAGTTCTTAAAGAGTATGCTTTTATATATATTTACTCAAAGTTATTTCTTTTTTAGCATCTATTAAAAGTTAATTCTTAAGAAGTGAGATGATATTATTTAAAAGAAGCGGACCTGCTGGAACACCACCGACCACCAAAAGGAACGCGCATATCTACCTTTTGAGTTTTGACAATCTTTTCAGCATCAACAGGAACGCACAGTGACGTGAAACGTGAATCGTGAAGCAGCAAATTGATTTCGATATGATGATCATATGATGGGGCACACTAACCCTATCACGTGTGGAACGCCACCTCTCAGTTAGTTGGTGGTTGTCGGGCCAAGTCATGCATGCATTTTCACGATTATATTATATTCCTGCCTCCTCTAGTCACTAATGCAATGAATTTCACTAATTTTCCTTTCCAACAATTCCTGTAGAGTGTGAAGCTCGTATTAGTGAATGACTGTTATCCTATTTCAGTTTTCGATAGACCAGCAGAGTTTGTTAGAGCTCGAATTTCTTAGAACAGGGATTCGGTTTCGACTTCTTTTTATGAAACTTGTTTAATAGTGCTATAAAGCCACATTAAAAAATATTTGGTAAAAATAGCTTTAATATCAGCTTTATTAGTTTGATGAGTCATGTTTACGGAGAGAAAAGCCACATTTACTTGACTCCTGTCTCATCTATAAAAATAAAATAAAAGGCTCCACTTCTTTTAGGTTTCTAGCGAGGAGTGTTTCTTAGATAGTCGACACGGTTCTATAATAAGTGTATGAAGTTTGAAGTTGTTTGAATATTGGGACATGATAGATGAGATAAGAAAAGAGAAAATAGATGAATGAATATGATTAAATGAGATGTAATGAATGAATAATTGGGATTCAACATTAACTTTTAAAGACTATTCCTATTCCTATTTCTATTCCACTTCCTATCTAAACGCCACCTAAGTTAGAGCTTTGCTAGCTATAGAAACCTTAAATTTTAGCGCATCACATGATATTTTTTATTATGTTTTAGCGTGTGTCTCATTATTTTAACATCCATATCGCGAACTAAGATCTACCTAGGTATGGAACAATGTAATGCCGCTGCTTTGATTTCACACAAAAACGAGGGGGAAAACCATTTGTTCAAATTATCAAAGTCGTTTGATGCCAATTTTCTTCCATTATTCATAAGTTTAAAGAGGGGACCTGAATGCAATTATTATATTTATATTATTATATATGGACTAAAAACGTGAAAGGGAAGGAACATCAGGGGTTGGCATGAAAATCTCCCGGCTGATTTAAACACCGACCGTTGAAAGCAACGCCGACTAAATTGCCCCTTGTCCTCCTCATCTTTCTTTTTCCTCCTTTTCGGCGTCTTCCCCGAACGCGGACACATACCCTGCTCGCTACCTGGCGACCTCACCACCGGCTGGCTGCTGGCTGCCTGGAGTAGGAAGCCCTCCAGGCTAAGCAAACCCAAGAGCCAGACCGATCGGATCGATGGCGCCGGCGCCCCGCGCTTCCAGCTTCTTATCGGTGGTCCTCGCCCTCCTCTTCGCGCTGTCGGTGGAGAGCGCGGCCGCCACCGGCGTCTTCCAGGTGCGGCGCAAGTTCCCGCGCCACGGAGGCGGGGGTGGGGGGAGCACCTCGCGGCGCTGCGGAGGCACGACGTCGGCCGCCGCGGCCGGCTCCTTGGCGCCGTCGACCTGCCCATCGGCGGCGTCGGGCTCCCCCACCGAGACCGGGTAGGTGATCCATCAGCCTCGCCGGCGGGCGCGCGTGCGTTTCTGGCCGCTGCGGCGATGATGATACAAAGAGTATTCTTCTATTGGCGTGTCTGACTGGGAGTCTGCGCAGTGCAGGCTGTACTACACGCAGATTGAGATCGGCTCGCCGCCCAAGGGCTACTACGTGCAGGTGGACACGGGCAGCGATATCCTCTGGGTCAACTGCATCCGCTGCGACGGCTGCCCCACAACGAGCGGCCTCGGGGTAAGTGCTCCATCTCCATCTCCATCTCCATGGCCATGCCATGCTTGTCTCTTCGATTCCCCCTGCATTTGATGAGTTGGGGGGAAGATTAGATTGCTTGTCTGCTTGTGCTCGGCGATGGTTTCTTTCGTGAAGAATCAATCTTCCCTCCCTGCGTGTTGGCGTGTTGGTTTGGCTGTAGATAGAACTGACGCAGTACGACCCGGCCGGGAGCGGGACCACGGTTGGGTGCGACCAGGAGTTCTGCGCCGCCAACAGCCCGGGCGGCGTGCCCCCCGCGTGCCCCTCGACGTCGTCGCCGTGCCAGTTCAGGATCACCTACGGAGATGGGAGCTCAACCACCGGCTTCTACGTCACGGATTCCGTGCAGTACGATCAGGTGTCCGGCAACGGCCAGACCACCCCGTCCAATGCCAGCATCACGTTTGGGTGAGCCTTTGGATTGGAACAAGTGCACCGTACCTGCAGCTCTCTGGGGACCACTGATTGATTTGTAATCATCCGTTGATTCTGTTCTGCCGCTCTCATCCTTCTGCAGGTGTGGTGCTCAGCTTGGTGGGGATTTGGGATCCCCCAGCCAGGCCCTTGATGGGATTCTTGGGTTCGGCCAGGCGGATTCGTCCATGCTGTCGCAGCTGGCTGCTGCTCGTAAAGTGAGGAAGATTTTTGCTCACTGCTTGGACACTGTGCGTGGGGGTGGCATCTTCGCTATTGGGAATGTGGTACAGCCCAAAGTGAAGACAACGCCGTTGGTGCCCAACGTGTATGTGGTCTCTGCTCTGTTCCCCCTGTTTCCATCGTCATCATACTATTTTCTCTGTCTCATGTCATGTCTACTTTTTGCGAATATTTCGTTCAGCTGCTTTCTTGGCAGTCTTTGTACGGCTGCTAGTTACAGTAGTACAGTAGTTTGTTTGATGAGTTCTCTTCCATGCCATGGCTTATCAGCCGCTACTCTGCTGTGTCCGGTTCATACTTCTCTGCCATGGCCTACACATGGAAGAACTGGTTCCATCAATTTATTTGCATGGTGATGCGGGTCAAATAGTGGAGTGTGGAACGCCATTTCTTTCTTTGAAAAAAAATATGGTCAAGGCTTCATTATTAGCTAGTGGAGTAGGCCCTATTAATCTATATGATAGTTAAGCAAGTTGACCGACCCAGCGTCCAAAGCTTTGACTGTATTTCATAGACATAAAAGGTTTGACTGTTTCCGACTCTTGATATGTTGAAATTTGATCTTTAAGCATGAACTGTTTTAAGCCAAAATATATTTTCTTAAAAATTTGAAGGAATGTACTGAATATAGAAGCTTTGACTCTTTTCTTGGCATGATTCATTGAAATTTGATCTTCAAGCATGAATTGTTCGTCATAGGTTGGTTTATGCTCATTAGTCTTGTCTGTTTAACGTAACAGTATGTACTACTATAACTGAGTGTCCCAACTCCCAAGTCCTTGTCTTTACAGCTTTTAATGCCAATGCCTTGGTTTACTCTTCATCTGCGCCCCTGGGATATATCTATGTAAATAGTAAAGCTACCATTCTCTTCAATTACTTCCGTGCATGTATTACTACTAAACCTGTTTATAGTAGGCTAGACACTAAACCGGTTTATAGTAGGATTGACAGGGTCTCACTACAAAATACATCGGTTGATATACCCATTCTTATGAATGATGTTCACTCTGTAATTTCTTGAATCTTATTGAGATTTGCCTCAGGGCACACTACAATGTCAATCTGCAAGGAATTTCTGTTGGTGGTGCTACACTTCAGCTTCCAACAAGTACTTTTTTGTTTCGGGTGACAGTAAAGGCACTATCATTGACAGCGGGACAACACTGGCATATCTTCCGAGGGAAGTTTATAGGACTTTGTTGACTGCGGTAGGGAACTTCTGTATGGAACTATCTTTGTTGTAGTGAAGAACAGTTTGTGCCAACCATATGATGTTTTCTTGACCATTTTAGGTATTTGATAAGTATCCAAATCTGGCCTTACATACTTATCAAGACTTCATCTGTTTCCAGTTTTCTGGAAGGTAAATTTGATGGTGTTTCTTATATGCTCTCTTGTTTTCGATACATGGATTCATTGTCTTGCTACATGCATTTGTACATTTATAATCAAGGTATCTCATGGATGGACTTTTTTTTTTTTTGCCGAATTATTGTTTGTGTATATATTTCTAACTCCTTCACCCCATTCTTTTTGCAGTGTAGATGATGGATTTCCTGTAGTCACCTTTAGTTTTGAGGGAGACCTTACACTGAATGTTTACCCACATGATTATCTTTTCCAGAACGGTTTCCAGAACGGGGTAAGATAAGATCTCTTCTCCCAGTTTTTTTCAGAGTAATATAAGCAACAATAGTGTGTCAACCAAATGTTTAAGAGACAATAATCTGCTTTTCTATGCTTTGTTTTCAAAAAAGCTTAATGAGTTCCATTAGAAGGATATAGAATAAAGAATTTTTGTTGTTTTAATAAATTTCTTTGTATATACCAAAAGGAATAGAAAAAGAAAAAGAAAATATTTGATGCAGGCTGCCTTCTGGTGAAATGGAATCGTGAAAAACATACTTAGGAGTTTTCAAAACATTCAAAACTTGGTGTGTTCATAGTGCATCAAAAAACTGGACATGCCGCAAAAAGTTGAGATGCAAATTCCATTTTGAAAAATTCATACGAAAATGCCCTTGCTTCACACAAATTTATATCTGAGCTTTATCTTTGCCATCTAATCTGTAGTAGGTTTGGTACTGACTTGTTTTGACCTTGCTCATCCTTATGAATCAATTTTTGCCAAAGCTCTATATGTTCTATTAATTAGTGTATTAAGTGTGGACAACCGTTCAATCATCCTGTGAGACAAGTTACCATTATTATGAAGGTTTATGTTTAATACTCTAAATGTTTTCTAGAACGATTTATACTGTATGGGATTCCTGGATGGTGGAGTACAGACCAAGGATGGGAAAGATATGGTTCTCTTAGGAGGTATGATGAAGCAGTTTTTTTAGTAAGGACGGCAAAAGCTTTTCCATGATTTCTATTAGACCAAAAAAGAGTTTCTTCTATATGTTGCTTGACTTGCTTCTAAAATTCACGCACTCTGTTGCAGACCTGGTCCTCTCAAATAAACTAGTAGTTTATGACTTGGAAAAACAAGTTATTGGATGGACAGACTACAACTGTAAGTTTCTCATTCATAAGAATTGTCCTTTCCCCTGCAGAAACATGCTCATAGTATAGTCTGACCTTGTTTGTGTAGTTCATCGTGGGATCTTTTTTCAACGGGAATATACTTAAACTGTGATGTTTGTGTTCTACAAATATGCCATCTTGAGTTAAATGCCCAACTTATTTCTTTCGGTTTCAGGCTCCTCGAGCATTAAAATTGAGGATGACAAGACTGGCTCAGTGTACACTGTCGATGCACAAAATATCTCCGCTGGGTGGAGATTTCAATGGCACAAGTCCTTGATTCTGTTGTTAGTAACAACAATCTGGAGCTGTTTGATGTTATAGCCTAACCCTGGAATCTAGGATGAACATGGAAAAATGTATTCTCTGTAACTAAAATAGTTGAGTTCAGAAGTTCAACAAAGAGCACAAAAATATTATACAAATTGCCCCTTGTGATTTAGACGTAAATTATAGCAACTTATCAAGCTACCAAGATTACTTAACGTTGGTTGATGTCAGGTTGTTTTGCACTTTTTTTTTTACCAAATCATTAGATATAATGTTTTATTGTGCAATCGCGGTTGTTCAGTAAGGATATTTCAACCTAGTTTTTCTCTCATAACAAAGCAGCCAAAATCAACCATTTCAACTTATCAGCCGGCTTATATTATAGTTGTTTACACATAGAAACTCAGCTTTCAGAATCTTTCTAATACACTTAAAAATAATGTTTGAATGGGTGGATCTACGGCTAGACCGGTCACGTTGAAAACATGTCCGCTTCTTTTTCTGTGCCAGATTGAGTGAATCCGGTGGGTCACTGAAACCTAGTCTGGATTTCAGTCTGGATCGAATCCAGTTATTCCTGGGTGTGGCTCCAATCTGAGCTGAGGAGGGGGTGAAAAGGCCTGAAATGACATGATTTTATTCTAGATTGGGCCTATCCAAACAACCATTCCGAATCACCCTAAATTGAAATCCTTCTAGGTGCAACGGGTCAGGTTCCAGGCCATTCCAAACCAAACCGAGCGAGGCCCTAACTTAGTTGGAGTCTTTGGCCATCCCAGTCAAGTTAGTTGGAGTCTTCAGCTAGAAAGCAATGTGATTATTTTTTCTTACTAACCATTTATATCCTTTTATTTAGAGAAATTAAATTCTACTTAATAAGCTAGACTATTTGGTTTTTAAATTAATATTCCACCACTTTCTAAAGTTCACACGTGTAAGCCTATATCAAATTTAGGGCCTCTTTGGCTCACGGGAACGCAAAAAGGTGAAACACAGGAATCCAACAGTGTGTAGGAAAGGAAACGGTCCTAGGTCCATTCCTCTGGAACCCTGCAGTACTCCGTCATCATCCTTATCCTTTCGCGAGCGGCGAGTAAACATGGAGACAGAGAAAGACGGGGAGAGCAGAGCAACCTCAAGCGCCGCATCGGCGGCTCCACCCCAGCGTGGCGCGGCGGACGGCGGCGCTAGCCGCACTGACGGCGGGCGGTTTCTTTTTAAGATATTTTACTTTTATTATCTTATGCCACAGACTATCTTGATTTTCCAAATCCATTGACGTAAATTATAAAGTAAACTTATCAAGCTACCAAGATTACTTAACGTTGGTTGATGGAGGTTGTTTTGCACTTTCCATTCCCAAACCCTTAGATATCATCAATGTTTTATCCTTCTGAAAAGTACGGGTGGCCGCGCTAGAGGTGAGTAGGTACTTGGCATGTAGTAGGTGAGGCGAGCAAGAGGCTTGGTGGGGAGGCTGTTTGATGGAGCAAAAGGAGGAAGAAGGGGAGTGAAGAGCTGCTGGAGGGGTGCATTGGGTGGCACAGCAGCGTCGAGGAGGAGGCGAGAAGAGGCATCGAGTGCTCGGCGAGGAGTGGCGGCGAACCTGCGAGCAGTAGGAAAAGCTGATTCTCGTCCAGCAGGGATATGCGAATGGCATGGTGCAAGCGATGAGGGAGAATCACGGTGCCCCTAGGGAGGGATTCGATGGGAACTTAGCAACAACATGTTCCTCTTCACCTTTCTGACCGAGGAGGAAGCGTAGAGGCGATTATGGAGGCAGCCGTGGGAGTTTGGAGGTGATTTACTCATTGTGGTGGATGATGATTCCAAGAGGTTTGAAGGACACGGAGTTTATCTGTTCCAGTTTGGATCGGGGTTTTGATCTACCACTTGGTTTTGAATCTTTCTAATACTATCTTGATTTTCCAACTACGGCTAGACCTGTTGTTGAAAAACATGTCCGCATTCATTTCTTGTGCCAGATCTTTCCAGAAACCACCTTTTTCTTACTTTTATATGAGGATTTGAGCGTGGCCCTTTCAGTGTCCATCGAATCCTAGTTATTCCTGGGTTTGGTTTCCAATTTGAGCTCATAAAGATGTTTGAAAGGCCTGATTTGGGAATGACATGCAAGGGAATTTTGCCCTAGTCGAGATCCGAGGGAGGCCCTATCAAAAACAACTGGGGATGAAAGAAAGAATCATTCCAGACCGGCAAATCGAAAGGGAGTGGGTGTCCTTCTAGGTACCGGGTCAGGTTCCAGGCTCATTCCAAACCAAATGTGTTTTGTTTCTGAAGGACAAACGAGGCCGGAAATATGTTGGTTAAGATAACATGGAGTCTTTGTTGTTTTGGAAGAAAGGATAATATGAATCTGAAGGTGCCATCCTCAGTGCCGCTGTCGGAGTCGCCAGCTCCGGCGCGATTATTTTTCTTCCTCCACCTCCTTCTTTTATTTAGAGAAATTAACCGCACCTGCCGCTAGACTATTTGGTTAAGCTAGATAGCTAGAAGGAGGAGGAGGAGTGTGTGATGAGGTGGAGGAGGCATGGGGAGCCCACCGCCTCTCACTCGCACTGGACGGATGGAGAAAAACTCCTATTTCACCTCAACGCAAATTTAGGGCCTCCTCCGCCGTGGCCGCCGTGCTGTGAAACACAGGATTCGCAGAAGGGTGAATTACAGCCGGGGGAGGGAAAGGACCTCCTAGGTCCATCAAACTTTCCGGGTGCGTCACTGGCTGCACCATCATCCCAATACCGACTTGGTGTTTATAAGAAAGCGCCGATTCTATGCGGTGAGGCTGGAAGGGAAATTGTTCTCATCCCGGGAGCAGGTTCCTCAAGGTACGCGCAGGGGACGCCCTGGTTCCCGTTCCAGTATGAACTCACACACCGCACGGGAAAGAAATGGAGTTGCGCCGGCGGACGGTGGCGCTTAGCCCGCACTGAGGGCGGCGTTTCTTTTAAGATATTTTACCTTTATTAGCCTGGGGACTGCTTTTGGGACAACCTCCACTCCGGGTCCCTACATCCAGGTGCTTTTTAAATCAGCAAGTATTACCTTTCCTATATTTGTCTCCCATTTTTCTTAGTTTTATATATTTTGTCCATTTCAGACTTTAGGTGAATGGTTTCAAGATTTTCATGAAACAATTTGGCTAATATTGGGTCAGGGCTTCCTATACAGACCGTAAAATCCCCAATGCCAGACGCTCCACCACCAGTTTCCAGTTTGCTCGTGTCCCAGCACCTAACCAACAATCCGCTTGCGCAGTCGTCTCTGTCACCAAACATGATTATGAGGCTGGCGCCGGTCCTTGTGCATTTGAATCTCCATGAACCCTGGGGCCCCATGCCCACTGGACGGGTGTGGTCACCTCTTTCTCAAATGCCACACACATGTCTCATTGGAACCGGCAGGACTCTACCTAATGTTCAGCTACATACTCTGCCGTGTTTTCCTCCGTGCCTTCTATGCTTTATAGAATTTGGGAGGAAAGGAGGGACAGTTCATATAATTCGAAAGTAGGCAGGAATGATGCTGCCTTCAAAGCTTCCTCAAGTCAAGGTGGTGGGTTCTTAGGGACATCAGTGGTCACTTGAGAAGGAGGTTGCGGCAATTTCAGGAGAGTGGCAAGCCATTACGCAGTGGGCCTGGAGGGTTTATGCAAGATTGATGCCTCTCTTCTTCAGAGCTGGACCATAGTATAGATGGGCCTTTTCAAAAGCAAAATTCTTTATTAGTGTTTCTTTTTGATCATTGTAAGTATTCGGCCCTGCATCCCAATGTAACTAACAGCTCCGCAACGATGTTCATGGCGTAACCGGGCCCCTTTGTTTATAGTCAACTCGAGTTCCGACTCCTGTCGATCCGTGTCCATGCCCAAAGGCAGCAAAAGGTGGTCGGCGAGGTTCGTCTCGTACCCCTCCCCGAGGGGATCGCCGTCCCTGCTTCCCGAGTCTCTTCCTCCAGATGGCCGCACAGGAGGCCGGTGAGACTGGATCGTCGCTCGGGGGCAGATGCAGTGCGTACTACCACCTGGTAATTCAATCTTGCCTGGGTCGTTCTTTGCGTAATTAAGAAAAAAACACTATAGTGCTATTTCTTCAAATTTTCCATTATTTATGCCGGGTCATTAATGTTTTGTTTATTTGTCCAGAAGGCTTTTTAGCTGGGGCCATGTTTATTGAATTTTTTTTTTGGAAGTTGTAAACAAATGACTGTAGCTCTTGATTATTAAGTCTCCGAAGTTTCATGCCTCAATGTAAATGCTCCATTCTTTCCCCAGTTTTCAGATTCCTTTCAGAGTTTCCTTAGTTCAACTGTTAAAGCTGTTATCTATGTATTTGTTTGGTTCCAATAGTGTTCTTTTGTGCTAGAGGTTGAAGGAAGTTTGCAAACTAATTGGTCTTGCATGCAGCTTTGATGGCTGAGGCAGCGGAGGGATTTAATGGATGTTCAAGACGGAAATGCCGTGTGTCTCATATTTAAAAGCATACAGAGATTAACCAACAATCTGTCTTGGTAATTATCTCATGTAGACACCAAACATTTGCATTATTTTTAAAATAATCTTCAAAGGATTCAGTTTTTTGTATATTTCTTTCTAAATGACAATGTGCTAAAATATGCAACATGAAAAAGTATGTATAATAAAGCCTGCACCATGATGGTTAGAGATTAACTGTCGACATCCAACAGGCACATGAAGTTTTCACTTTAATTGAGACATGGCATTAACTTGACGTGTTTTAATAGGATTTGAAGTAAGATGCAAATCAGATTTCAATATTTATCAGTTGAATATTTTATTTGCATCAGTCTAGGTAAATTGCAGAAAACAAATTTTGATAAACAGACCATGGCAGGAAATTACAAGTGTGCAGAAAAAAAAAAAAACGGTGTTGGAACATTTTAGACAGTGCGTTTCCGTCCAGAATTTGAATCTTTTGACAACATAAGGCTAAATATTGTTCATTCATCTTGAGTTCCCAAGCCCACTAGATAAATCATCTTTCCAAAACCACCTTTTTCTTACTTTTATATATTTTTGTCCATCCCACAAGGTTTGGTTTCAACATTTTCTCATAAAAGATGTTTGCACTGCATTTATTTTACATATTTTGCCCTGTAACGGCCCCATCCGCTCCAGACCGGCAAATCGCCAGACGCTCTACCACTTCCAGGCTCCCCAGCTCCAGCCCACCGCACCCGCAGCGCAGAACATGCCGCCGCCTCAGCCGCTGCTCTCGGCGCCGCGCCCGCTCCGGCGCGAGGGGCCCCATCCTTCCTCCACCTCCTTCTCCACACGCGCAACCGCGTCCCCACCGCACCTGCCGCTGCGGCCTCCTCCGTGCCCGCCTCTCACTCGCACGCGAATGACGCCCTCCTCCTCCGCCGTGCCGCCGACGTGGCCGACCGCTCCGCGGGCCTCACCTCCCCGCATCCCAACTTCGGGTGCGTCATGGCGCGGCCCCAGCCCAATACCGACAGCGCCGATTCCTGGGTGGTCGGCGAGGGGTTCCTCTACGCGCAGGGGACGCCCTGCGCCGAGCTCCTCGCCGCACAGGAGGCCGGTGAGCACGCGCGCGGGGGCACGGCATACCTTAACCTCGAGCCTGGGGACTGCTTTTGGGACAACACAGCCGTCGGGTCCCTCGTCCAGGTGCTCGACTGAATTACCTTTCCTATATTTGCTCCCATATGTTTCTCCGAGTTTTTGATATTAAAATGCATTTCAGACTCCCTCAGTTTTCAGATGTCATGAAACAAGTTTGGCTAATATTGGGTCAGGGTCCTATACATATTGAGGCTTTTGGGGGATTTAAACGATGTTTGCTCGTGTCCCAGCACCTAACCAACAATCTGTCTTGTGTAGTCGTCTCTGTCACCAAACATGATTATGAGGCTTTATTTGGTCCTTGTGCATTTCTCCATATGAACCCTGTTGCAATACACTTAGTCTAACACACTGGCATTAACTTGACGTGTTTTCCTCAATGCAATAAGCAGTTTGCTAATAATTTTAGTAGGCAGGAATTACAAGAGTTGTGGTGGGTCTTAGACATCCCTTGAAGCACTTGAGAGGGAAGGCAATTCAAGCATTACGAAGTGGAGGCATTCAAGTTGATGTTGTTGGGGAGAATCTGCAGAGTAAACTGTTCGAGGTGATTCTTTGTTTATAGTTTAATAAGTAGGCCAGAAGAATATATGCACTTGCTTCCTCCCCTCCCAGGCAGATGGATACCAGGCGACCGAAACCAGACGCCTGGGGATGCATGGCAAGCCAGGCAATCTTGCCTGGTCTTGAAAAAAACACGCCATATGTCCTTGAATTTTACCAGTTTGTTAACTTTTTAAGTTGTTGACTGTAGGAAGCTCTGAAGTCATGCCTCAATGTAAATGCTCCATTGCTTTACAGAGCTGCCTTTCATGTTCCTTTCTCCGTCCTGAAGTATGCTATGACTGCAGATGGTGAGATATATGTTATGCCGCTTGTTAATATTACGGGGGTAATTATTAATATACACAAGTGATTTGTAATCTTCAAAGGATTTTGACTTTCAATAATGTGCAGGAAAAATAGCAGCAAGTAGTGGACATGCTTCATGGATAAGTGGCAAAGCATCGAGAGGGCGTGTATTTGAATTGCGCGGCAGAAGTGACGCTGTTATTGTTGGTGGAAATACAGTGCGTTTTGACGGTGTGACAACATAATGCAATATTCTATTAATTGTATCTAATGGTTTTTGTTCAATACTAATATCTTTTGGTTGTATTATAGATCCTCGATTAACTGCAAGGCATGTTAAGGGCCATGTTCCAGTGCGTATAGTGATGTCACAGTCTCTTAACCTTCCAGAGGAAGCAAATTTATGGAATGTTAACGATGCCTATACAATTGTTGCAACTCAGAGAGGTGCTCGGCGAGATTTTCAAAAGAAGCTTGCTATGAAGGGTGTTGAAGTAGTAGAGTTTGACATGCTGAATCCAAGAGATGTGATGTCATATTGTTATGATCGTGGTTATCTTGCTGTATTATGGGAATGTGGTGGGACACTAGCTGCCTCTGCTATATCTGCAAGTGTTATCCATAAGGTGAACCTTTTTTTGCAAGATCGTCTATGACATCTTGTGTGTTCATTTGCTGCATTAAAGTTAGCTGTATCATGGTTTTAATTTTATTTATATTCCATGTAGCAACTTAGCGGAATGAACATGAAACTAGACAAATATATAATTGTTGGTTGTCTTACATCTTTTTCTTGAGATCCTCCATGTCATCATGTGCTTGTTATGTAGTAGAATTCTATATGAATTCATAGCTTCCAATGGCTAATTGCATCATTTGACAGGTTTATGCATTCTGGGCTCCAAAAATAATTGGGGGATTAAATGCACCAACACCAGTTGGTGAACTAGGGATGAATCAAATGACTCAGGCGATAAATTTAATTGATGTCTCATACGAGCAGGTCAACCATCTTTCAAGTTCAGATACACTCTATATTCATATCAATGAAACTAAAGTAATTGATACATTGAACTCCGGTTAATAGGCATTTTATTTTGCTTAGGTTACTTTGTATCTATGTTTTGTATCAGTGTCTCATGTTTTTCTTAATAATCCTCATGTTCCTGTCCAGTTAGTAATCTCTTCTACAGTTCTGCTGCTGTTTGCTTCAAGTTATATTATTTATACTGGATATCTAAGTATATTGTGCAATGCTGTTGGCATATTTATGCCTTTTGCACTAGCACATACATATTTTTTTGCTTATAAGTGTGCAGATCTTTTTGACTGAAAACTGTGGCGTATAAATGTGCAGATTGACAGGGACATGCTCATGAGTGGATTCATCGAACCCATTCCTGATCTTTCACCTGTTATACCATCCGTGGAAGAAATACCTTCCATTGATCCAGAAGTATCTCCATATGAAACAAATATTATTTCCTTTTACAAGACGTGGGATATTTTTGGAGCTTTCTCAAACTTTTCTCCTCATTCAATTCACATGCCCGATGAAAATGGAGATCATTTCACATGGCCAACAGTGGAACACTATTACCAGGTTTGTCTTCTGTTCATGGCTGATACATTTGTGAAATTCCGCTTTTCTATGGATAGGTATTCTATCATAATGTGCTAACATGTGTTCCATTTTGTTTATAACCATGTAATATCATTATTCGGACTGTCTATAAGCTCATAACACTTTCTTTCAGGCTCATAAGTTTGTTGGTGTTGACAATCCTCAAGCAAGACACATTGTTCAAGAAATAAAGCTAGCAAGGAGTCCTGAAGAGGCTGCTAGAATAGGAAGGACCCGACAAAAAGGGTTCCCTGAACTGGTATGTCTTATTATTGTATTTAGGCGTGTTCGACGGTGGTTTACTATGGGTTTGGGCAGTTTCCTGAACCAAACCATATGGTTACGGGTTAGATGGGTTGGTTTGCTGGTGTGTGCGGTTTGAAACCAGAGATAGAGGAGGCTCCTTTTCCCTAGCACCAGCAAATTCCTGCACAACCATGACAACGACCCTGCAGCCACTCGTCGCGCATCCAAGAACCCACCGACCACACGGAGATCCTCGCTGCGCTGCCCTACATTGCGCGTGCCTCACCACCGCTTCATGGAGCCTCAGCAAGGGCTGAGGCCTGGTCCCCGCACGCCACGCGAGGTCATGAGGACCCACGACGTCACCTTGGTGTCATGGCCTGGTTTGCCGACGGTGTCCGGGGCGCAGACCCTCAATCTCTGCAGCGCCTGCTATTTCTGCTCCTTCTGTGCCGTGCTCGATACGAGCTTGGCTGCCTCGTGCCACCGCGGCCGTAGGGGCGCCAGTGAACCTGACTCCGCTGTCAGGGAGGTGGCCAGCGTCGGCACTGTCGTAGCATCAGATGTTGATGATGGATATGCTCGATGGATTGGCTGGTTCAAACTACGGCTTTGCTCAACTTGTATGGAAGCTAAAGACCCGGTTTTTATGGGCTGGTTTCATGGGTTCCCACGAAACTGTGAACAGCCATAACTATATTTCTATTTTAACTGATTGTAGTGGGAAGTGATGAATGGACCTTGCTTATTGGTACCTAACAAAATATGTCATCACCCTTCTGATGAATGATATTCTAGAAGAGGAACCTATGTATCTAGTATTGGCTTAACTCATCATTTAGTAATTTTAAGAATTTTCAAGAGTCATATAGCATAAATACATGCTTGAAAGCTACAATGCATCCGACAAATCCCCCAAGATTTACTTATAATACTAATTACTGTAGCATCCTTTATATTTTACTCGACCTTTCCTATGGTTAACTCAGACACAGCAACAACTGAACTGCAACCACTTGGTAGCATAAGTGCGAAATCATTAGCCTAGGACTTCCCTTTTACATTCTTTCCAAAGTTCAAAGTTCATGGTACTATGCCTCCCCTCCCACACAAAAAAAGTTCGTGGTACTATGGATTGCCTGTTGCCAAATATCTCTGCTTTCTATGTACAGGGATTAGTTGTAGGGTCTCTAACTCAATATATGGCTACAATTACCTCTTTAAAATGATATGACCCATCAATTATGGTAATTAGTACTGTATCAATAAAAATTATATGTACTACGTATGTATACCTTATTTATTCTCGTTCTCACTTGTTTTTTGAATTGCTTTTGTTTTCAGATAAGAACAGATTGGGAGAATACAAAAATAGATGTGATGTATAGAGCTATCAAATGCAAGTTTTCAACTTATCCCCATCTGACTAATATGTTGCTGTCAACTGTTGGCTCTGTTCTCGTTGAGGCATCGCCTCATGATTTATTTTGGGGCGGTGGGCGGGAGGGAGAAGGCCTGAATTACTTGGGTAGATTGTTGATGCAGTTGAGATCAGAGATTCTGGGGACAGTTCCAGCAAGCGCTGGAGTAGGGGAGGCAGATTGATTCGCAGGCGAGCTTTCTTATTTAGCAGAAATGTTGGTTGCTAGATCAGACATCCCTGATTACTAGTGAAAGGAAGCGCACATGAGATTGATTAAATTATCTATATTATGCCTGAAGAACATACCATGGGCCCTGCTTTTCATCGGGCCATCAGTCATGCATAGAGTGTAGTAGATGAAAGTGTTTGATAAGGTGATATCGACATAGATTGGGCCAGCAATAGATGAAATGCTTGTTCGGTAATATAGTACTCGTTCAAAGTACTCCCTTTGCTCTAAATTAAGACTTGGCTTTGCTAAATACATTGTTTTTACTATGCACTTAGATATATACCATATCTAGATACATATTAAAAAACAGTATAGCAAAACAAAAACGTCTTGTTAACTAAGGGAGTAGAAAGGAGGGCGGATTATTATTTAATAAGTGTTGAATAACTGAATAATCATTGTTTGGTTGTTTTCTTTCCTTTCATGCGCATCCGTTCCTGTTAGCCAAACCCGTCGTGTCTCATCATCGTGTATCATCGATAGCAGGTCCCTTACCATCAGCAGTGAGTCCCCGACCCCTAGGTTAGGGTGTGCTCCCGCCGCCGCCTCCGCCGTCGCCGCCGTTCGTCGTCTTCATCGCTGGTCCCCCTCCCTCCTCCTCCGGCATATCGCCGGAGGTCGGAGGGAGTGGGGGTCCATTGTTTTCTAGTAAGTTTTTCTATTAGATTGAGTCTTTAGGTTTAGGGTTTCTCCATGCCAAGTTTCTTGGTATTGGAGATTTATCTCTTCCTCCTGCTCTTCTCCGGCAACGGCGAGGATGTGGGGTGGAATCGTTTTCTCTATGGCGGGCATGTTGAAGATGAAGGCGGCATCTACGGCATCAGCATCTTCATCAACATGACGACATGGAGACTTGTGTTTCCAAACGACGGCATCAAGGCGGAGATGTTGCCGCCGCTATGGAATAATTTTCTCCGGTCCCTTCTTCGTTTTGTTGTGGTTAGATCTGGCCACGATGAAGGACCTGGGAGAATAATTTTCAGATCGGTCTTCCTTGTTCTTCGGTGGCGTAAAGAAGAAAAAGGAAGATACAAGGAAGAAGAAGAAGTTTCTCAACTCCGCCCTGAGGAATGTTATGCCCTGTTGGGCATCTTTGTTTGGCCGAAAACAATTGTTGCAGTATTTGCTGTCTGCAGTCATCCATACGAAGCGTCAAATAGGTTTGGATTTGAGATATGGAGCTATTCACAAGCATGGGTATAATTTAGATGAATTTCTGGATATTTGTGTAATCCGGAGGAACTGTAATGTGTTGATGTACCCAGCTATTATCTAATATAATTCTTCTTTTCGCAAAAAAAAAAAAAAATCATCGTGTATCATTTTATCCTTTTGCCAAAACCGTTGTGTCTCATCGTGTCATTGATTTCCATTCCTGCGCATCCGTTCCTGTTAGCCATATTAGTAAAGTGTTTATCATATCTCAGTCCCATAACTACATCAGAGCTCTGTCGATCGTCGAAGAATTAGTTTTTGTTTACGCAAAGTTGTATGCTAGCCCCTTTTAAAACATTTAATGATGAAAACTATTTCACTTCAAGTGCGAAACGGAATGGATGGGTCCCTTTGAGGCTTTAGGTATTCAAAACCTAGATATTCAAAACAAGGGTCTGTTTAGCAAATGGCCGTTTAAACTTATGACTGAGGAAGGTGTTTGGAAGTCATCTAAGGAAGAAATATTTGTCCAATAAAACATTAACCCAAGTGCATAAATAAATGACCGAGTGAGCGCCGTAAAGGTCTTTAAATATAGTTTTTTAATAAATTTATTTGAAGATGTAAATATTCTACAAATTAATTCTGTGATATGAAAACCTAAAACTACACTTAATTTGAGATGGAGTAACTTTCTTAAAGTAACTCTCGAGGAGTCAAACGTAATCGAGTTTAACCAAGTATATATAAAAATTAATCATATTTACGATGTGTAACAAATATTATTAGATTGACATGGAACAAATTTTTATAATAAATTTATATGGAAATAAAAAAATGATATTATTATTTTTGTACATATTTGATCAAAGTTAAAATAGTGTAACTTCTCGAAAAACGAGATCTGCACATGTTTTTGGGTGGAGAGTATATATATCTATATACTCTCTTTGTCCCTAAATAAATAGAATCTTCAAATCTATGCAAGTTAAAATATTTTAATTTTGACTAGTCAATATTAAAAAACTAATATTTATGATATAAAATAAATACATTCTAAAATTATATTTCATGGTATATCTAATAATACTGCTTTTATCATAAATACTTATATTTTTTCTAAAAGATTGGTCAAAGTTTAAAAAAATTAACCTAAAACAACTTTATAAGTCCATTTATTGAGGGACAACGGGAGTATATTACAGCCTAATAGATGGAACCCACTTCAAAACATTACTTTCTTCAAGTTTCTAAAAAGGTTATTTTGGACAATGACACGATCTTGAAAGCATAACTTTGACTTCTTATTTTCATAAAAAATATTTTTTTAAAATAATACTTTATATATTTTATGAAAGTATTTTCAAGACAAATCTATTCATATGATTAGATCATGTTCCTTCAAATCTATCCATACATGTGACATTTAATTGTCCCCGCCAACCCCTACTAAAATTAGCCCCATCACATCATATGTTCGATACTCCTTAGAAGTTTTAAATATAGGTTAACTATAAAACTAATTATATAAATGAGGGCTAATTCATGAAGTCTAATTAGTTCATAATTGAATAGTGTGATACTAAATTAAATATGTGCTAACGATAGATTGATTATACTTAATATATTTGTCTCAATAATTAACCAGAGCTTCAACAATTAATTCTAGAATTAACTCATGTTTAGTCCTTCTAATTAGCATTCAAATATCGGAAGGTAAACTTTAGTGAAGAATCCAAATAATCCCCAACATTGATGTGACCTCTTTTAAGTTTCTGGCACTTGATGTCTTAGGGCATGAACAACATGTCGACACTGACAATGTGCATGTTGTGCTTTTTTTTTTTTCAAAAAGAAAGCCCTTGTGAGCCAAGAGCCGAGTGATGTCGTGAGGCGATGAAGAGATCTCGTGCTCCTAGCTTGCAAGCGATGTAGTTGTCCTCTCCGCATGGATGTGGTAGCAACGCGTGAGGGCGCACGGGAGAATCCAAGCTGCACGCCAAAGTCCTCGCGCATTGTTGGTGGGGCGGCAATGGCGAGACGACAACCCCATCTCCTTTGGTTGCCGTAACTGTGCTGGGGCGAAACCCGTCACCCTTGGGCGCTACCGGGCCTCCAGGCTCCAACCGCGGGCACTGCTGATCTGACATGCGCGGACACCGCCAGGCTTGGCTGTCCCAAGTGAGCAAGCCACGGCCACCTATCCACCTCCACCCTGCAACTTTTTCTCCAGATCGATCATGCCGGTCTTCGGCACCCGTCACCAGAGAAAATTGGAATTTTACCCTCATGGATGGTAGAGAGGTTTCGCTCAAATACCTTCGAAGTTAAAGCTTCATCACAATGCCCTTGCGAAGCTGGTCCTTCATGCTATATTTCATCGACGGCATCGCTCATCTATCGCAACAACGGCGTGGCGCCAGCACCCAATCATTCGGATCTCGGCTCAATGCCTGGATCTTGCGATTCACCCCCCATCCATGGGAGACAAGGCTACTCATTCATCACTGGTTCTTCCCTCGGTGGTGGTAGCTTCACCAGGCCCCTTCCTGCATAGGTGGATTGGTGGATTTGCATTGCTCGAAGCCTTCGTGTGCAAGGGCCATCAATAGAATCCCATCGACATCGCTCCTGATCGCAATAGAGGCTTTCAGCCTTAAATATAAACTGTGATGCCAGTGTGACACTCAAATTGATCCAAGAAAATAGTCACCTGTGTAAAATGCTATAGGTGTTGCATGCTCCGAGGGAGAGTACTGCATGCTGGGATAAAGACCCACGACCACAGTCTAGTTTGGAAGTTGAAAAAGATAGAAGCTGCATTTCTTCCACTTGTGTCTACCGATTTGTATTTCTACCTTTTGTCATCTACGATTATTGCTCTCGATTCTATCTGTATTGTGAAAACCTGCTGCTCTCTGCTGCTGTCGTGTACATGCTGCGGAGAATTTGATTTATTCATCACGTCAACTGGTGTAGTACCGCTATGCCCTCTCATGTGTACTAGTCTCATGTGTACTAGTCGCATATAATCTATCATATTCAACATATTTATATGTATAATATATACCCCATGGCAGAGTTAGGATTCCACACATGGGTATTTCAGTAAAAGTAAAAATAATGCAAATGTGCAACAGTAACAAGCAAAGTATAAGTTCCGAACATAGTGGTATAGTGCCACTGTCTCTAATAATTAAGATAAATTACAAAACATCATGGCTACTACAATGTAACTCTATGATCATCTTTTTGAAATAAATTAACGATATCATTATCTTGACTGAAGAATTTTCTCTGAATAAATTCGACCAAATAATTGTTCAAATATGCATCACTCATTTTATTCATTTGCTTGTTCTTCACATAATTTATCACTCTTTCAACACTAGCAGTGGATATGTAAAGAGTTAATACTGACTTAAGCTCGTAGACAACATAATATTGCTTATCTTTTTTTGTCGACAAGCATCCAATGCAAAAAAAAAAAAAAAAACGAATACAAAACGAAATCTTAATTTTTATTCTGACCATGTTGTGCTCACCTTCAACGGTTCAACCTTCAAGCAGCAAAGCCGGAGCCGAGATGTGGCCGTCGCGGGCTGCCGCCAGTTCCTTCTCCCTCCCTCCCGCCGTTCCGCGACGTATGCTAGCGACGCAGCCAGGCAGGAGGAAGCGAAAGAACGGTTTTTTTTTGTGGGCTGCTACTCGTTGATTTCCGTTGGGCTTTGGACCATTTTTTTTTCCCCTACTCCACTACTCGTATGTCTGACATCATTTTGGTTTCAGAAGCTTCTTCCGTGGCGTTTTATTGAAACAATTCGACTTTATTCGTTCAAGATAGTTACGTCGTTTATCAAAGAGTCTAGATTCAAATACTTCCGTGGCGTTGACAATATAAGATTATACTCCCTCCATCTCAAAAAAATATATCCTTATAAAATTCATATTGGCCAAACTTTCTTAAATTTAATTAGATTTATAAAAAAAATATTAGCAGTATTTTCATCCCAAATAATTTTATTAGAAAACTATATTCAACAATTTATCATATGATAGCATGATACTAAATTTGTTTCAAATTATAAGATGTTTGACTTTTTAAAAAAAATTTGATCACTTGTCTTATTCAAAAAATTATGTAAAATATCACTTCTTTTATTGTGGCTTATTTTATATTAATAAAGTTTTTCAAAAATAATTTAAATTAGACTATTTTTTATAAAAAGTTAATAAAAGTTCTTCAAGACAGTGGTTAAACTTGGAGCTACAAAAAGTCATACATCTTATAATTTGAATTGAGGGAGCACTAATTATACACTATAAATATTAATTATTTTGTCTTTAGAAATAATGAGAGCCCTTCGTTAGATTGAATGGTTAAAAATTAAGGGAACAAATTTAGAGGAACTTGAGATGTGCCTGAAACAAAAAAAAAAAAAATAGTGGGCTAGGAACTAGCTTCTAATTAATCTTGAATGATACTCCCTCTATTCCAAATTATAAGTGAATCTAATTTTTTTTGAGAGTCAAAACATCTTAAGGTTGTCAAAAGCACAGAAAAAATTACAAAAATTATCAAATAGGTACACATGTAAATAATTAATGAATAATCTAATAATACTTATTTGGTATCATAAATTTATTATTTTGTTGTATAAATTATATGGTCAAAACTTAGATGCTTTGACTTAAAAAATTAAAATAACTTATAATTTGAAATTGATGAAGTAGAATAATACTTTCACATGCGGAAGATATTTTTTTTTCTTAGTCCCGATTCATACAATCTCGCAAGCACAAATGTGTACACCAACATTTCATAATCCACGGCTTCTATTAGGCATCGGCGAAGGAGCCATGCTGCTGAGTGCTGACATGCACAAGCACAACCTCTGGGAGGATGGATGGTGCTTGGTCCTTGTCTCTCATCGCTCTTTCCGTGGTTGGTCTGTTTGGTACTGTAGATGAGAACGTACTCTCACACCCAAATAGAGCACCATAATACATATGGTGCTTGGTCCTTCGCCGATGCCGGCTACACGGACTCTCCATACGTTGTCATCTTGCATAGTTCTGTGTAGAATAGTTATAATTAATTAATCAATAATATTGCAGGGAGAAATTGTTGGTTCCTCTCAAGCACCATATGTATTTGGTCAAAATTTAAAAATATTTAATTTCTAAAAAGTGTGAATGATAGTTTTTGCAGGACGAGAAAAGTACATTAAAATTAGAGCAATTAAAATGAGAATGAATAATATATACTCCCTCCGTCCCGAATACTGCAACTTCTGGAATTGTCTTAAGTCAAACTTTTTAAACTTTGACTAAATTTCTAGAAAAAAGTACTAAGATGTATGATACAAAATTAGTACCATTAGATTTATTATACAATATATTTTCATAAGATACTCATTTTATATCATAGATATTGATACTTTTTTTATAAAGTTGGTCAAAATTAAAAAATTTTGACTGGCACGGATTCTAGGAGTTGCAGTATTCATGGACGGAGGGAGTACAGTACAGAGATCTGAAACGACAGGCCGAAAGGTGGTGCAAACTGCAAAGAGATCGAGAGTCGATCGATATGGACGACTCAGCTCCATCCTAATTTGCCAATATTCGCCGGTCCCTGTCGAAGCAGTAACTGAACCAAACCTGTCCCGTTGCGTCTTCAGCTATCAGGTGTGTGGACGGCACATATTTACTTTGAGCTAGTAGCTATCCTATGCAGACAGGCCAGGCCAGTCACTATTGCAACGTGCCTCTCGCGTCCTTGGAAGTTTTAAGCCGCCACAAGAGATATCAATATATATATGGCGTGTCGTTGTCACAACAATTTACAATGCGAGTGGAGGCAGTAGCCTTCGCTGATTAAGAAAATGTTTGGTTCTAAATCTTGCGACAGTTATAAAGTAATCTCTCTATTCTAAACGATCAAACGTTTTGGCTATTCTAATACATAGCCGCAAGTGGCAAAACAGTAGCTCATGTCGACAACCCTACTGCCCCTAGTACGCCTCCCATGGTGGCCCAACGAGCTCGGTTGGAGCCGTGCAGGGCGCGGTGGGGGTGGCGCCAGAGTATGTGAATGAGGACAGCAGCTTCGTCGTGCCTTCCGTCCTTGACAACGCTTCTACCTCTGCGACTACACACCTCCATGAGCTAGACCCGTTGGCTCTGGAGTTGTGTTCGAGCACAGACCCCCCGTGTGGGTCCATCCCTATTGTTGACGTGGTGGGTCAGACTCTACCATCTCTACTCTAGACGTGGAAGGGGCCTCTTATTACCAAACCCCTCTGTGGGCAGATCAGGACAGTGGATGTCGAGGAGAGACCGTAGGACTCCTTGCCCCTCTGCTCGTCGGACTTCACTGCCAACTAGCTGAAGCGATTCACCAGCAAGATCATGTATAAGGTGGCATTGCCGCTACTGCCCCTGCTAGTGGAGACACAACCAAGGTTGCCGACCCTGAAAGCCCTAGTTTAGTTTTGGATAATTGATGAAACCTCGAGACTAACTCTTTGTGGCCAAGTATATATATAGCAAAAGAAAGAATGGTCCATACCAAGTAATGGAGACATAAGATGATCATAGGCGATGGTAGTGAACTCCAACTTAGACGACAGGAAAGAGAAAAACAAAAAAAAAGATCAAGACTAAGATATATCTTGTTAGGATTTTTTTTGTTTCGACACTCAAGACACCATAGAGAGTGCGAGTGTGTTTAAGATACATAGCCGTATATTAAGAGGGGTGATCTTAATGTAAAAGCGGTTATCAAGTGCCACTAGGTGTTCTTATTCCATACATATGTATTAGGGTCTAGTGAGCTAACCAAAACCCTTAGAAAATATTTCAAAAATTCTAACACATATGCAAAAGTGATGAAGACACTTTGGTGTTGGCACATAAGAGCAAGGGTTGAGGTGCTCTGCTGGATTCAACGATTTTTGTGAAGGGAGGTGATCGAACGCTGGTCTCGGTTGGAGATGCATCTGGTCAATTGTGTTCATGTGTGCGCGTCCGTTGATGATGCTGCGGACACGTCCGGTCACCTCTGAGAGCTCTTGGGAGTTCTCTGAGTTGTGACCGGACGCTGGTTGCAAGAGCTGACCGGATGCTTCGCTGCAGCATCCGGTTAGTGCTGACATTCCAAATGAGGGCATAAAACGAACGAACACTGGGCGCATTTGGTCACACTTGACTGGACGCGTTCAGTCAAGAATAGCACGTTCTGGAGCTCTCTAGGTAGCGACTAGACACCACTATTGGCACGTCTGGTCATTCCTCAGGACACGTCCACCGCTAATGCGAAGAACGTGATTGTGTGCTAGCTGTTGCGCAACAACGAGTGAATTCGAATGGCTAGTACATATGGTAGTTAATGGGCGACCGAATGCATCCGATCAATCCAACTTCCACGTCCTATCAATATGCAGTGAGGCTGTTTTCAGTCCAATGGTTGTGTCACTTGTTGGTGCTCTATATAAGGTGGTTGGCCAGCTCTAGCTCACTCTTTTGGACATTTTTCTTGCTGATATATCCCTATGAGCTAAAACAAACTTCTTCCATTCATTATCTTGCTTGATTGTGCATGTAAAGTGAGATTAAGAGTAATCCTTGGTGTATTTTCTTTAAGTTTGAGCATCTAATAGCACTAGTGATCGTTGAGCAGTGGGATTGCTTGTTATTCTTGGTGGTTACTGCCACCTGGACGGCTTGGAGCTGCAGTGAACGTCCAGTATGTGTTGATGATTGTTCGTGACTGACTCCGGTTAATTTGTGAGGTGTGTTGCACACCTTCCCCGGCGAAGAGCCATAAGGTAGCTCCAATATATTGCGCGTGCCATTGAGTTACCTCATTTGTGGATTGTTGCTAGTAGCACCCGTAGAGGGTTAGGCATTAGAAGCCTATTAGCTCGCACAATACTAAGTGTTGGTCGGTACAACAGGGACTAGCGTACCGGCAAACACGTGAACCTCAGGAGAGAAATCTCCTTTGATGATATTGGAATTCATTTTGCAATTGATATATTTATTTCTTGCCCAGCATCAATAAGAATCATCCTATCAATTGTATTACATTGTTTCATACTTGTTCTAGTATAATATTAGTGTAGCATAGTTCTCTAGCTTGCTCACCTAGGAGTAAATCAACAACTTGGCCATTATATGTGAAGTAGAGATCATAGCTAACTAGAAGTAGAGATCATAGCTAACTAGAATTGTCATTATGTGGCTTGTCTGACAAGTGGAGCTTGAATAAACAGTAATTACGCCTTTTGTTATCAATTTGCTCTATTGTATTTATAGATTTCGAATGCGGCTATTCATCTCCCTCTAGCCTAGGACCTTTCAGACCCGCAGTAGGAGGATAGCCGCACAAAGCTCTCAGGCATTCTGACTTTTAAACTGGGGGAGGTGCTAGTGATGCAGCGGATGGGATTTCTCAATGGT